>JAVYIG010002116.1:0-270479 GCA_035222895.1 Strongylocentrotus droebachiensis
TTCTTCTAAAAAGGCATTCATTTTATTCATTCATTTCTTTCTTTCCGTTGGCTGGCTTTTTATCATTAAAGCCGGTACATCAGCTAAATTGAATTGTTTTCGCTTTTCTTCTTTTTCGCGATCTAGCTGTCTCTCTTTATATATTTATCAAGCGCTGCATATTGGCATTCATTTTCTTCATTCATTTCGTTCTTTCCGTTGTTATTGGCTTACTTTTTGTCACAAAAGCCTGTAACTAAGCGAAATTGAATTGTTCTCGCTTCTCTCAATCGCCAGCAATCTGTCTCTAATAATTCTCAAACACTGGTGATATTGGCATTCATTTTCTTCACTCATTTCTTTCTTTCCGTTGGCTTACTTTTTGTCATAAAAGCTGGTAACACCAGCGATATTTAATTGTTTTCGCTTCTCTCTCTCTTCCGCGATCTGTCTTTCTATATAATTCTCAAGCGCTTGATTGATATTGGCATTCATTTAATTCATTCATTTCGTTCTTTCCGTTGTTATTGGCTTTCTTTTTGTCATGAAGCCGATATTAACATCAGCGACATTGAATTGTTTTCGCTTCTCGATCTCCTGCGACATGTCTCTCTTTATATTTCTCAAGCGCTGGTGATGTAGGCATTCATTTTCTTCATTCATTTCTTTCTTTACGTTGCTTACTTTTTGTCATGAAGCCGGTATTAACATCAGCGACATTGAATTGTTTTCGCTTCTCTCGATCTCCCGCGATCTGTCTCTCTTTATATTGCCCAAGCACTTGTTATATTGGCATTCATTTTCTTCATTCATTTCTTTCTTTCCGTTGCTTACTTTTTGTCATGATAGACGGTAGTAATATCAGCCAAATTGAATTGTTTTCGCTTCTCTCGATCTCCCGCAATCTGTCTCTCTTCATAATTCTCAAGCGCTGGTGATATTGGCATTCATTTTCTTCATTCGTTTCTTTCTTTCCGTTGCTTACTTTTTGTCATGAAGCCGGTATTAACATCAGCGACATTGAATTGTTTTCGCTTCTCTCGATCTCCCGCAATCTGTCTCTCTTCATAATTCTCAAGCGCTGGTGATATTGGCATTCATTTTCTTCATTCGTTTCTTTCTTTCCGTTGCTTACTTTTTGTCATGAAGCCGGTATTAACATCAGCGACATTGAATTGTTTTCGCTTCTCTCGATCTCCCGCGATCTGTCTCTCTTTATATTGCCCAAGCACTTGTTATATTGGCATTCATTTTCTTCATTCATTTCTTTCTTTCCGTTGCTTACTTTTTGTCATGATAGACGGTAGTAATATCAGCCAAATTGAATTCTTTTCGCTTCTCTCGATCTCCCGCAATCTGTCTCTCTTCATAATTCTCAAGCGCTGGTGATATTGGCATTCATTTTCTTCATTCGTTTCTTTCTTTCCGTTGCTTACTTTTGTCATGAAGCCGGTATTAACATCAGCGACATTGAATTGTTTTCGCTTCTCCCGATCTCCCGCGATCTGTCTCTCTTTATATTGCCCAACCACTTAATTGTTATATTGGCATTCATTTTCTTCATTCATTTCTTTCTTTCCGTTGCTTACTTTTTGTCATGAAGCCGATATTAACATCAGCGACATTGAATTGTTTTCGCTTCTCGATCTCCTGCGACATGTCTCTCTTTATATTTCTCAAGCGCTGGTGATGTAGGCATTCATTTCCTTTAATCATTTATTTTTTCCGTTGGCATAATTTTTGTAATAAAAGCCGGTAACAGCGATATTGAATTGTTTTGCTTCTCTCTCTCCTGCGATCTGCATTCATGTTCTTCATTTCTTTCTTTCTGTTGGCTTACTATAAGTCATATCAAATCCGGTAACATCAGCTAAATTGAATTGTTTTCGCTTCTCGATCTCCTGCGACATGTCTCTCTTTATATTTCTCAAGCGCTGGTGATGTAGGCATTAATTTCCTTCATTCATTTATTTTTTCCGTTGGCATAATTTTTGTAATTAAAAGCCAGTAAACAGCGATATTGAATTGTTTTTGCTTCTATCTCTCCCGCGATCTGTCTCAAGCGCCGGTGATATTGGCATTTATTTCCTTCATTCATTTCTTTCTTTCCGTTGCTTACTTTTTGTCATGATAGACGGTAGTAATATCAGCCAAATTGAATTCTTTTCGCTTCTCTCGATCTCCCGCAATCTGTCTCTCTTCATAATTCTCAAGCGCTGGTGATATTGGCATTCATTTTCTTCATTCGTTTCTTTCTTTCCGTTGCTTACTTTTGTCATGAAGCCGGTATTAACATCAGCGACATTGAATTGTTTTCGCTTCTCCCGATCTCCCGCGATCTGTCTCTCTTTATATTGCCCAACCACTTAATTGTTATATTGGCATTCATTTTCTTCATTCATTTCTTTCTTTCCGTTGCTTACTTTTTGTCATGAAGCCGATATTAACATCAGCGACATTGAATTGTTTTCGCTTCTCGATCTCCTGCGACATGTCTCTCTTTATATTTCTCAAGCGCTGGTGATGTAGGCATTCATTTCCTTTAATCATTTATTTTTTCCGTTGGCATAATTTTTGTAATAAAAGCCGGTAACAGCGATATTGAATTGTTTTGCTTCTCTCTCTCCTGCGATCTGCATTCATGTTCTTCATTTCTTTCTTTCTGTTGGCTTACTATAAGTCATATCAAATCCGGTAACATCAGCTAAATTGAATTGTTTTCGCTTCTCGATCTCCTGCGACATGTCTCTCTTTATATTTCTCAAGCGCTGGTGATGTAGGCATTAATTTCCTTCATTCATTTATTTTTTCCGTTGGCATAATTTTTGTAATTAAAAGCCAGTAAACAGCGATATTGAATTGTTTTTGCTTCTATCTCTCCCGCGATCTGTCTCAAGCGCCGGTGATATTGGCATTTATTTCCTTCATTCATTTCTTTCTTTCGGAATGCGGCGTCTTGTAAATTTGTTATTTACACTTGTCGTTCGACTTGAGTTCTAAAGTTGCCAGTTGCTGGTACCACATCTACTTTACAGAGCAGGTCCATGCTAAAAGCAATTGTCTGAATTCTAGACTAACCCAACTCTCCATGCTCACCTAACTGTACGCAAGCTCTGTTGATACAGGGATTAAGTCCTTAATAGCCTTGTATTGACAGAGGGATAAGTTCACCAGCAGATAAAGGAAGGGTTTTGTTTACTTAATGATAATGACTATATCAAAGTGCTAAAGCCCAAACTAAAGTCTATGAGACAATTCACTGATTTTTCTCTAACGGGGAGTTTTCGTCATGTAAACAATCATAACAATGAACAACAATAATACTAATGTTGATGACGATGATGTATCTTATGATTCTGTTGATAAAGAAACATATGACTACCTGGCATCCCATGCAATATAATATCCTCGAGATTTTTGACTTAATCGTCGAATTTTGCATTTTTTTAAATAAATCTCTTTCTATACAGGACCAATGGTCGCACACCTATACCGTCACGGTAAATTACGGCGTCCTCTACTGGTCACCGGAGCAATACTAGCACCACTTGGTTTGATACTTAGCTCCTTCATCACTAATAATTTTCAGCTTGCTGTTTGTCTATCGTTAGGGGGTGAGTATGATTCCAACCAAAGCTCTGGCAGGCCAGAATATCCTCGGGGCTCGTATGCAGAAAGCCTTACTAGCTTAATCTGAGTTGTCAACTATGTACTAAAGCTTGTGTAGTTAGTTGACAACCAGTTAGTTTGGCTAGGAGGGATTAGACTACGCATGAAGGTCACTGACAAGTGGCTATCTCATCAACTCAGCTCTCATTTAACATACGTAAAAGAGGATAATGGGGGACCAATGGTTACCGATTAGGCATTGTTGCTATACAGAGGGAGCAAGTAGCTACAAGTAGTACAGTGGGGCTTAAGTAAGGTTTGATGAACACGGGCCCTGACTCTTAACTTATCACCCTGCTTAAACTAGACTGACTTTGGCAACAACTGCATTTTAGATTAGGACTAAATTAATGAACATAATAGTTCGTTTAATGTAGGAAATATATCTTGTACACTTTTATAAGCGAAAAATAAATTCTTACATTATGAAATAAACTTAATTATTATGCTAAATGTTGAAAACTACGAATATAATTGTGATATGCCCAATTATGTTCGATTGAATTTCAAAATACAAAAATTTGAAGTTCATTCAGAAAAGTTATCGAAAGCAGGCCAAAAACAATTTTCTAAGCCGACGGTGTGAACGTGTTCTTATCTTTTTTGACTGTGCAGGTCTAGGCGGAAACATCTTGTCACAGTGCTTGGTAACCTGTTTAGAAGCACACGCCCATGATCACTTCTACGCCCTCTTTGGTATCAGCAGGTCAGGGTATGCCTTCGGGATGTTGATCAGTCCATTGCTTGCAGCCTACCTGATGGACATCTACGGATGGAGGGGAGCCATGCTCATCATGGGGGCGATCACCTGTAATCTCATACCTCTAACCGTTATGGTTGATACAAACATTCAAGACGAGTCAGAAAATGTGGCCACTTCTGATTCAGTTAAATACCACAACCATTCTGAAGAAAGATCTATCAAGGATAGAGACAGGAGTGAAAGTTCACTCAAAGAATGTTCGTCAATGATGACTAATAATGACCTCAACAATGATGCCACCGTGGGATCAGAGAATGAATCTGTTCTGCGTCATACGGAACACTGTCAAGGTTTGATATCTGGAACGGTTCAAGATGAATGCGATGAAATACAAGACACATCACTTCAACAATACAAAGAACCGCTAGGAGATCGTTGTCCCACAACCATGACCACCGCGTCTGAACAAGATAAAGACGATATGTGCAGTGAATCATGTTCATTGATGGAAATAAATTACAACCTACAATCCCCAACCCACGGCCGACATCAACAGGAAGTGAACGACTTGTCAAGTTCAGGCACCGATCACCCATCTGCGGATACTACCTCGAAGCTCTCTCTCAAAAGAATTCGCCGGACTTTGATGGACTCCGTATACAATCAGGACAGATGCCTAATTGTCATCGTGATTGCAAATGCCTTTGTTGC
The DNA here is from genome assembly GCA_035222895.1 of Strongylocentrotus droebachiensis. Taxonomy (NCBI): domain Eukaryota; kingdom Metazoa; phylum Echinodermata; class Echinoidea; order Camarodonta; family Strongylocentrotidae; genus Strongylocentrotus; species Strongylocentrotus droebachiensis. The sequence continues at coordinate 5,063 of JAVYIG010002116.1, forward strand.
CATGTTGCACGGAGGATGGCATGCTTTCTTTATACCTCGAGCCATCAGTCGAGGAAAGTCTCTCTACTCGACGCTCTGTCTTCTATACTCCACATCTATTGCGTGTTTTCTTTCGCGTATCTTCATCGGCGTCATTCTAACCTCAAAAATGGTTTCTGGTTACGACCTCTTCCTTCTCCTGAGGCTAGTCAACATTGCCTCGATGCTTGTCGATATCTTCTCTGCCAACTTCGCTGTCATGATCGTTACGTCATTTATTACGTCATTTGCCATCAATGAAGAAAACATGTTCATGATTTTCGTCTCCAAGGAGCGGTCTCCTAGCTCGGTCTTTCCGCTCGTTTTCGCCATGATGCAAATCTCATTCGGGTTAGGAGCCCTCGTTGGTACTTATCTGACAGGTATGAAACTTAATGATTGCGTTTCACGTCGTCTTGAAATCCGCCATTTATATCGTTGTACGTTGTACCAAGAAAAGAGAAATATGTTACACGCCCTATATACGAGAATCGAAAGTTCCGAAAAGTTACCCATAGCCCCTGCACAGCAAAGTGCAATACAAGACAAATACAAATACAATTATGCACATTTCTTTTCAAGTTGCCTTCTCCTCCTGTTTTTCCTCCTCTCTCTCTCTCTCTCTATTTTGCTCCCTTATTAAACTGAACAATATCAAATATTAACTTAAATCATGGAAACAAACAGGTATTTTGTATTGGTCTTCGATTTTGTTTCTGTTTAGTATGCTGTTTTCTTCGAGCGAGCAAAGACAATTTTAACATTATAACTATAGACTGGAATTTGTCACTGCTGACGAAAGAAACGACGGAGAAAAAAAAATCATCGTCAGGCGGTGTAGTCTTAAAAACAAAATGAGTTCGAAAATAACTTTTGATTTTCATTTATTTATATTATTCCTTAGGAATGCTGGCAGACATGACGGGAAGCTACACAGCATCGTTTATATGGCTCCTGTCGATAGAGGGCGTCATCTTCTTCATGATGATTCCTCCCCGTTTCATCAGATCAAAGTTTCAGAAGGAATTACAAGACTTGCAATAATAATAATTGGAAGAAAAACTGTTTCATAAAAAGCGCTTTACCAATTACACCCGACCAAAGCGTAAACATTTGGAAATAAGTGGTATATGCTAAAGTAATTGTTGTAGATTTCTCTTCTACATTAATACGATAGTTCCTGGAACCTTGGCTAAGCAGTGTTGTGAATCCCATATTATGTCAATGGATAAGGGATTTCATCATAAACAGGGTGCAACAAGTACGTTTTGGAAATGTTATGTCCCAAGTTAGACAACTTAGCACAGGTACTCCAGAAGGATGTGTGCTCTCGCCCATCCTTTATACCTTGCTTACTAGTGATTTATCTTGGTCACAGAGTTCCACATACCGCTTGCCCTGCCCTTGTCTAAACGATGCCATCTTATCACTCAGCGAATTAAATTACGCTGACTTTTCGGCGGGCCTAGGTAACTCTGGCATAGGCTAGGGGTGTTTGTGTACCTTAGTGTTCCGAGGGGTTCATAATCAATCTCACAATTTGACAATATAAAGATAAAATTTTTAATGTAAAGCAAAACATTCATGGGCTTGGTTAGTGTTACTTTACAGTGCGGATAATTTGTTATATCTATATACATCAACATAATACACAACATATATAAATATGCATATAATTATATACATACGTACTTACACACATGCATATGCCTTTCCTATCATGCGGGCTCGTCCAAAATAAAGGATTTGTAAAGACTATTTTGTTAAAATACGTAATTCTGTTAAGTACAGCATACCATGTTCATTACTTTATTGAACATCTTGAAATTTAGAATATTCATTCTGGGATTGTTACATTACTCATTTTTATATATTTATTATGATTATTATTACTATTATTGTTATTATTATTATCGTCAGTATTATAATTGTTATCATTATTGTTATTATTATTATTGTTGTTGCTTTTTCTTATTTTATTTCATTATTACATTATGTTGTTATATTTGTTTATGTAGTTAGTATAATTAGCGTAGTCCATGACATTGTATTATGTTTTGCGATTCATTGTTCTCTATACAAGGGCGGTATTACTTCCTGATATGAAACCGTTTTAAGTTCAAGTTCAAATTTATTGATCATGTTCAATTACATGACATAAGAATCATTTTCCGGCTGTTTTTTTCAATTTATATAACATCAACATACGTGTACTATCAATTTATACCAAATTAGGAATAAATACAACACACAATTGATTATGGGTACAACATGGTTTAAGCTTTGGTATAGATACATAATAACACACGTTTTTCCCGGTTGAGATTCGTTTATTTCTGTTAAAAATATAGCCCTTTCTATAATATAGTTATAGGGCAATATACTAACAAGTGTTTTACTATCTCTTTTTCATGGCATCTATGACAAAAACCAGTGGGATGAATTCTTAATCTGAGGAGATCCTGATTAAGTCACGAACGGAGATGTATAATAATAGTGGGCATTAATAGCAAAACTAATACATTCAAACTTCTTCTTCGTGTGGTATTATAAATGGCTATTAGTCAAACTTGACTATTGAACGGAGATGTATGATGGGCATTGATAGCAAAAACGAATACATTCAAAGAGTTACCTATGGTGAACGGAGATGTATATTGGGCATTAATAGATGGGGTCATTGCCTTTCCGGCACCTGTCATGTTGGTAAGGAGGTATATTGACTCCATACTTATTTAATTTGTATATAGATGATTTATCTGTAAAATTGAATAACTGTGGAACTGGCTGTTTAGTTGGGAGTACCAAAGTTAATCATTTAATGTATGGTGATGATTTTTTTAATTTTTAGTCCATCAACTGGAGGTTCACAGAGCTTGCTAAATATTTTTACCTAGTTTGGTATAGACAATGATGTTAAATATAATCCGAAGAAGAGTCACGTTATGATTGTGAACTGTAAAGAACATTGTAAGTTGGTATTTCCATATTTGTATTTGTGTGGTGCTAAACTAAATGTTTTTAAAGAGGCTAAGTACCTAGGTCATTATTTGTAATACTGAGGACCTGTGTGACGATAGATCTAGAGATATTTATAGACAGTGTCGTAAACTTTTTGCACAGGGTAATACATTGTGCAGAAAGTTTCATATGTGCTCTCGTAAAGTTAAGGTTGAATTATTTCGAGCTTATTGTACACCGTCATACTGCACATCTTTGGGATAGATATAAAACAAAATCAGTATAAAACAAACCCGCGATAGCCTTTAATGAGGCTATGCGGGTGCTCTTACGAATACCTAGGCACTTTATTGCAAGTAAAATGTTTGCAGATGTGAATATACCTGCATGTCAAGCTGTTGTAAGAAAACTAATTTTCAAGTTTATTTCGAGAATTGACACGTCAGAAAATATGATTGTTAAAATGTTGGTTAAACCATTGCATGGCAGTACAAGGTTCACCTCAGACTTGTGGAAGTTCTGGTTCTGAAGCTTGTTGTCACATTCGGCAGATGTTGGTTAGAGTAGTTTAGTTTTTGTTTCTCTTATATCAATATGTGTACCCCTCCTAGTTTTGTTCATTGTTTATGTACATGAAGATATATCAGTTTTTAATAATATGTTCCTCTCTTATTCTTGTTCATTGTTTATATCTACATGTAAATATGTTATATGGACCTCGGCTCTTGTAGCTGAGTCTGGAATAATGTCTTGAATTGAATTCAAAGAGTTACCTCAGGTGAACAGAGAAGTATTACGGGCATTAATAGCAAAACTAATATATTCAAAGAGTTACCTATGCTATATACATAGACCCTTTAAATATTCATTTCTAATACACACACCTTTACGTTTGTAAGATATTTAATTATTGTTATCACATGATTATTTCAAAACTATTTTTTGTATAATAAATTGGCAATCTGTAACACATATAAGTGTATAATTTGTTGTTGTACCTGGTAATGGTACTTCTTCATACGGTCCATTCGCATGTGACAGTACTATGCGCATATATATGTCATTGTACACTTCTATACACTTCTTTGGTATGTATAATTGGCGCTTGACTGGAGATGCGAAGGTCGAGGGTTCTAATCCCGACACGGCACTAATATCCTTTGGCAAGATATTAACATGCACTTGCTACTCTCCACCCAGGTGTTAAATGGGTGCCCGGTAGGATGCGACCGTCATTGTTGGTCAAACAGCTTGTGAGCGTCAAGTAACGCCCGGCTGGAATGCTCCCCAGGGAGTGGAGATTGTGCACACAGTGTGTGCGGGCAAGCACTGAATCCAATGACCGGGGTAATAGTATATTTGTAAAGCGCTTAGAGACATTTGTATTAAGCGCTATATAAAAATTAAATATTATTATTATTATTATAATTCTGCTTAGACGTCATAGTAAGTGTTATTCTTGTTGTATGAAAGATGAATATAATAAATTCATGAAATTCAACGAATGTAATGAGAACAGACGAAGCGTATATAAGCAGGCATCAATGATGGAAACGGCGAATATATGCTTCAATACTCAGTATAATAATACATATATTAATATATTAATTGCATTAATATGTCCTGTTTACCTGGGGTAGCCCCATATGAGTATTCAGATTGGCAGCTAGTGAAAACGAATTCGTTTAATCAAATTATGGAAATGCAAGCATTACTTTAAACAAACAGAACTTCGTTTAATATTCCTAGCTCATTTTTCCTCATTGACGTGTCATGAAAGGGCAGAAAATGAACTTTCTAGAAATGTGATTTTCTCTTTGAAATTCAGATACCGCCCGCCAAATGACTTTTTGATACCCTCTCTTTAAATTGTTCTTAACCCATGCGTGGGTAGTGAGCACTATTTTTTTTGTTTTCGCCCTCGAAAATTTGAAAAAAAAAACGCACCCCGCCCTCCCCCCCCCCCCTTGAGCGCCAGGAGAGGGGGCCCATCTAAAAAGAAGATAAAAGTAACGTGTTTTTAACTTTATTTTTCCCAGGGGAAGGGGCCGCCCCGCCCCCCTCCCTGGATCCGCCACTGAACATACCAAACCATTCCCCGTTCTTGTTCCCCTCCCCTCACTTTATGCCCCCTTCCTATTTTATTCTTTTCCTTTCATTTATTTTCTATTCTTAATTTTTTTCTTTCTCTCCTTTTCAACTGCTTCTTTCTCTCCATTTAGGTTACTCTTTTTATTAGTGGTATCAGACTTTCGAAATCTTATCGATTTCTTGAGGTATGGAACTGTCCGCGAATTAAAGGTATTATGTCCCATTTGCTGGCCAAAAAATAAAAAGGTTAAATTCCAACAGCATTTGAAAGATACTACTTAATTAAAACTTCCCTCAAAATGAAAGGCCTTAAACATGTCTTTACTAAAGAGGGGAAATAACGACCATTAGTTGTAGAATCGACTCTAGTGATTGCGTGTGTGTGTGTGTGTATTGGGTTTTGACAGACGTGTATCAATCAGATATGATTATTTACGTCTGGGGACCGACCTTTAAACGTCACCATCCGAAAGACGTGACTCAGTTTCGATTGATTTGTTTGCAATTTATTTAGTAATAGTCTGATTTTCAGACCCTTGTACCGAATGGTCGTACGTTTTGTGCTGCGCAAAGATTCAATCGGTTTAATTTAGGCCATTACAAGAAGTGGCTTTAATATTGATGTAGACAAATTCCCATGTATCCTTTACAGTTCATTTTATGTATTTTATTACCAGAGAAGAAAAAGAAGTCAGTCAGTTACACAATAGTATCTGAAAGTGAAGTGTAGGAACTAAACGGGTTTCCTTGCATAATTTGAATGTTAGGACACTGCTAAAGTTTACATCTCACAGATAGGACATACGTGACATATTCATAATTCCTGCAAAAATCTACAGAATTTGATGTTGGCTGCAAATGGGACATATAACCTTTAGTGTCACGTGCGAAATATTGTCATACCACCATACATACTTCTTTGCAACACAAAGTAATGTACAACAGTACAACATAACAAAAAACATCAACAATATAATTGGTGTTGAATATCCAAACAGAGTACAGTTTATTTCATAATGGTTGAAAGTTGAGTTGTAGAAACGTCTAATTTATGAAACGTAAAATAAGGTTTTGGATAGGACAATATACATATGATTATGTGTCCTTAGTTCGCAGACCTTTAACAAATAATTGAGAATATGACATGTGATCCATTATTTTTCATGTTCTCCACAAATTCATTTAAATCAATTAATACCAAAATGAACACTGAGCGAAATTCTAGACTACAAATGGTGCAACTAGGAAATCAGTCATGAAAACGGCAATATCGACATCTTCAAATTCTATGTCGCATCGGCTTGACCATACATAAACAATTGTCCACGCCACATTCAATACGTTTCTTTTTCTTCATCTTCATAAGAAAAAATAAATAACAAAATTACTGATTGAAAGGTAGAGCAGGTGAGAAAATGAAAAACAGGAGGAGGGAAAAGAGAGAGAGAGAGAGAGGGAGAGAGAGAGAGAGAGAGAGAGAGAGAGAGAGAAGGGGGAGGTAGAAGGGGGAGGGAGAGAAAGAAACACATATATAAAGAGAGAGATAGAGAGAGAGAAAGAGGGGAAGGGATATAAATAGAGAGAGTAAGATGTATAAATAGAGAGAGAGGGGGGGGGGGGAGGGGAAAATAGTAACAGAGCAAGAGAGAGAGAGTGTGGGGGGGGGGGGGGGGTGGGGTGGGGGAGCATGCCATCAAAGGGCCAATAAATGAGACGAGAAAGTGAGTGTGTGGAAGAGAAGAAATAAGCATCATTTATTTTGTATAAGGGATATAATATATACAGTACGTCCCAGAAAAAACGAAACCGAGAATTATCAATGTTATATCATAATTTAGCCACATTTATAATTAATAAATGACACATATTTGGAAAGCTTTGATCCTCTTCTTTCATTTGATGCAACTCATATGATGCATATTTCACACATTAGTGATTAAAATCAATTTTAAGAGAGGAAACCAAAAAGTCATTTGGCGGACGGTATCTGAATTTCAAAGAGAAATTTACATTTCTAGAAAGTTGAGTTTCTGCCCTTTCATATGACACCTCAATCAGGAAAAATGAGCTAGGAATAACAAAGTGCTTGCATTTCCATTAGTTTATTAAACAAATTTGTTTTCACTGGCTGCCTGCCGTAGCAATAAATGGAATTAACAAAAGATTGACATTATGTATCATCTATTTCTCTACTTTTTTGTTTTTCTGTGGCAAATTTGAGATCATCTCTCATGAATGGTTATTGTATATCTGTATACATATCATTATATCAAGGTGAAAGATAAGATATCAACATAGAAACAACACTTTAATAACAGATAAAATATAATTATTATTTCATCAAATTACTATGGACATATGCAGGAAGACCAAACATATACTTTGATTATCTGGGGCATAGGCTAATATTCCATAACTCACAAGCTCATGTGCAAGAAAAACAAACCAGGAAAAGGCACTTCTCATCTTCATATTATAAGGATTAATCTCTCTTGAGGTCCAAGTAGTAGAATATCCTGCAGCAAAACTACAATTGTCATCACTATAGTTTTCTACTAAAATAAAGGTATACCTATACTTTTACAGTAGATGACTGAATATAATGGTGTATGATCAGTCGAATGTTGTTTATTCTGCCCACCCCTGAAAACAAATTAATCTTAGAATCTTCATTAAAGATAAAGGGGAGTCAGTCTGGTAAAAAAAAAAAAAAAAATAATAATAATTCTCATAGTATCAAACAAAATTTACACTAAATGTCCAAAATTACAAATAAATGTCATTTGCCAAACAATTTTGGTAGAAAATTTATACTGGCTGAGTAAGGAGCATAAAAAGATTAGGAAATCAAAGTTAGTAGCCTGACACCATTTGTGTAGTCCCATATACATCTTTCTGTGTACAGTGCTTGTTACTTTACTAAGACTGGGCCAAATTTATTATGATTTTGATGACTACAGAACTTTGCAGTACACGCCAATACTTACATGCTACATGATCAACTTTTTCTGATCCATTCCACACCTTTTCTTTCACAATGCAATCGGATGACCAGAACTCACCTTTATCTTTAACATTTTTATTACCGAGTTCCTCAGATTTAAAAAAACGGTTTCGCATAAATTATCCTTACCCATATCTGTATTCCTTAGCATATCACATGAATTAAACACTTTTTAATACCCATACTAATACTATCCCAATGATTAACATCAGCCACCATAATAAACATAAATAGCTACTAATAGTTCTACAAGAAGCATAATTGTAATCATAACATGTCTAAGGTGATTTGAATGAAATGATTTTGTAATTACACAAAAAAGAAATGAATAAACACTAGTTTTATACCAAAGTAGTATTGCTCTTTATATATAGAATGAAAGACAGATTGAAGTACTGTGGATATAAGTACATTGAGATAGACTCTATTTAACTAGTATACCGTGAACAATGGGGTAAGGAATTATTTTGAAATACAGATTCCAAAATAAAAACCTTTTCTTATATGGAAGACCATTTACAAGTATACCATGAAAAATGGGGTAAGAAATAATTTGTTATACAGATTCCAAAATAAAAACCTTTGCTTATATAAGGAAGACCATTTACAAGTATACTGTGAACAATGGTGTAAAAAATGATTTTGAAATACAGATTCCAAAATAAAAACCTTTCCTTATATGGAAGACCATTTACAAGTATACTGTGAACAATGGGGTAAAATATGATTTTGAAATAATAATAATAATAATAGCTAGTTCTTATATAGCGCTTTTCAGGACCGAAGGCCCTCTCAAAGCGCTTTACAGATATATATATTATTACCCCGGTCATCGGATTCAGGCTTACCCGCACACAATGTATGCACATTCTCCACTCCCTGGGGAGCATTCCAGCCAGGCGTCATTTTTACAAATACAGTGAAACCTTGTTAAAAAAGGGCCCTTGAGACCTTGCAACTACTTTGTTATATCAGGGTGAAAAAACAAAAGAACATAAAGAGCTGGTACCAGTGAAATAACCTTGTTATAACAGATACCTCGTCATATCAGAGCTCTATAGAATGAGGTTCCACTGTACATTGATTTCTGATATTCCAGCACAAATAAAATAAGATGGATAAAAAGAATTGTAGTTATAACTCATCATGCATTTCATCTGATGTAAGCACAAATAAAATAAGATGGATAAAAAGAATTGTAGTTATAACTCATCATGCATTTCATCTGATGTAGGGCCGCTAGGCACATCAAGTATCCTTGCAAAATCTTTGAAGTATTCCACGTCCATCTCTTCAATTTCTTCTCTTGTAAGATACCCTTTGTTCTCATGATCAAAGATCTGGAAAGCCTGAAAAGAAGAGATGAAAACAGAATGTTTATTTCCTTTCCAGTAACTATTTAACTCTTTGCCTGCTTTGGTCACTGGATGGAACAAACTGTAGACTGCCAACAGATGACTGTTGTCACATGAACAGGTATTACACATTGGAAATCAGACCCCATTTTCACTCACTTCCTCGACCGGTCTACATTAGAGCGATCTAACAATGAGATTGAGGACACAAACGTGCAAGGAAGCGTATGTTTGTTAAGGAAGCAATATGAATATTGATGATTTTTCAATGGTTTCTCAACAATCATGGATATCACCATACATGGCTGGAGGAATGCTTTCAAAGAAATTCTATGAAATGGTCACTACTTAAAATGTTGTTTAAATAAAAAATAGGGGGAGGGGGAGGGGGGAGACTGTTTCAATGTTCAATCTGAATTCTGAATGAATCTATTATCATGATTTAACACATAACGTGAAGACATGGGCGATCACCCAAAGATGACTGCCATTCTCAAGAGCACCCCCCCCCCCCCAAAAAAAAAGGGGGGAAATCAACTATACCAGTACTTTTGGTACCAAATTACACCCCCACAGTTATCTGGGAGGGTGAATGGGGCATTAATCAAAGGAGGGGGGGGGGGGGGTGTTCCTGCCGATAACTGACCTCAAATTAATTACACATGTATAATATAAAGCTATTTTCTGTAATGCACAATATGTACTCTTGGGGAAAAAAAACGAATAAAATGAACTTGGACTTACACTCTTAATTACACTTGATGCATGATAAAACAAAACACTGTGTTTATCCATGTTTTATATGAACAAGCCTTTAGGCCACATTAAATGAACTCATACCTCCTAATATTACACTTAATGCATGATAAAACAAAACGCTGTGTTTATCCATGTTTTATGAACAAGCCTTTAGGCCACATTAAATGAACTCATACCTCCTAATATTACACTTAATGCATGATAAAACAAAAACGCTGTGTTTAGCCATGTTATATGAACAAGCCTTTAGGCCACATTAAATGAACTCATACCTCCTAATATTACACTTAATGCATGATAAAACAAAACGCTGTGTTTAGCCATGTTTTATGTTAACAATTCTTTAGGCCACATTAAATGAACTCATACCTCCTAATATTACACTTAATGTATGATAAAACAAAACGCTGTGTTTAACCATGTTATATGTGGACAAGCCTTTAGGCCACATGAAAGGGATCGTTTAACAATGTTAAATCTGATATACACGGCCCTACGTGTTATCAGTGTCTGTGATATGGTGTAATATTGAAGCCCTAAAAATATTGGGCTTCAAAATGATCAAGAAGTGCCTCAAAAAAGTAAAAATCTTTGAGTGACCGGTTTTACCATACTCGTTTTCCCCAATAGACTGTAGTGTTATGAAAACCGTCAGGTGAACGGTTTTCAAAATTTGTAATTCCAATCATAAATATCTTGATAATCAGACAGGCGATCGCTTGTAAAAGTCAGGGGGTTCCTGACTGACCTAAAGGTTTAAAATTATCATTGCATCATGAGCTAAATCTAGAATTTTGTTTCAGAATCTGAGACAAAGTTACCGGATCCCTTTAAATGAACTCTTACCTCCTCTGCCTCTGGGAAGTCCATTTCTCTTGAGACTTGTCCATCTTCCATAGTCATGTCCATGAAGTAATTCTTAAATTGCTCAAATTTGAACTGATTAGCCTCTCCTAAGACGCCCAGGAAACTGTCTCTGAGACTTTCAGGGTTCATATAACCCATCTCAATCACCTTCAAGACAGACAGACAGAGGAGAAGAAAATCAGATTAATCAAATGCAATCAGTGGTTAAAGCTTTACTTGAGATATAAAAATGAAACTATATTTTAATACAAGCTCAATGACTCCATAGCTCAAGTAATGATTATATGTTGTTTATGAATACGCGGTATAAGGGTTGTTTTTATTAGCAAACTGGAAACGAAATATAGAGGGAAGTTTAAAAGTTAAACAACCTATTGAATAATTAATTATACCTAGCAATCTTCATTACTACTTTCATTCTTGAAAGAGACAGTCTAACCTGATCTGAAGTGGGTTTCAATAAAAGCAGAAAAGTGGGGAAATGGATTAGTGAACGTTTGAGCAAATCTGATGAAAAATAAAGAAGTCGTGAATATTTGAAGTCTTGATCAATCACAAACACAAAGGCCCGAATTCACAAAGCAAGGTTTGAGCTCAGACCAAGGTTTATGTGCGTCATATGACGCGTTTCAGGTTTGAGTTCAGACCTTGGTCTGAAATGCATTTCACAAAGCCGGTTTGTCCTCAGACCAAGGTTTATGTACGTCATATGACGCGTTTCAGGTTTGAGTTCAGACCTTGGTCTGAAATTACATTTCACAAAGCAAGGTTTGTCCTCAGACCAGGTATATGTACGTCATCAGACCCAAAATTTACAGACTGCTCAGATAGGAGGTTTGTAATTTCTCAAACCTGGTTTGAGAGCTATCAACCAATCAGGATGCAGCACTGGGTGGAGATAATTTATGCTCGATTGATTTTATCCAAATAATTCACCGCCAAAACAATCTGCGATAGTATCTGGTCAGCCCGATTTTAGTGCCATTGAAATCTCTCAATCTCTCGATCCTTTCCTTAAAATCGTAAGTATAAAACCTGTACATGTAGTCGAATTCATACTCTTCACGTTACTGACATTTCACTATTTGATATGCTTTATAACTTTCCATTTTCCATGAAATGTTCGATGTTTTCATATCCGACGGCCTCTCAATTCCAGAGTTCAGGGACTGAGTCTGAGGGAGCTCGAGTCCAACGCCGAAGGCGGCGGCGGAGCTCGCAGCCTCTGACCCTGGGCTGGAGTTGGGCCTAGCCGGGCCGGGCCTACAGTAGATATCTGAGTATGACTGTCATGTTTAATTTTGTCTTGTTGTCAGCAATGCCATGACACATGCCAATTAGACTAGGCCTAGACCTATTCATGATAATGATAATAATTCCAGGCTCTAGCCTAGGCCTGGCAATGATGTCCATCACTTGACTTGGACACTGGTCTAGAGTACTCTAGTGGTACCTAAATAAATAAAAATTGAAGTGGCATCAGCAATGCCAATGTTCCCCAAAATGAATCACACTGACAAGCATAGACCAAAAGCTTCAGTCTCTCTATATTGCCGGTTGTTCACTGAGACTACGTCTGGCTCCACTAGACCTCCTCCGATTATAGAATGTCAACAAATGTCAGTTTTATTATTTTTATTAAAGAAATGACCCATATCAGACGGTTATTTCTGTTTATGAGTCATGACAAGCAAAGCTTTTATTAAATTTAGATCTGGTTCTAATTGTCTTAATTAACTGGCTTAGTCCCCAGAGCCAGGATCACCCACAAAGTCACAAGCACAAGTAACATTTCTTTATTTTAAAAACATTGTTTAAACATTTGTTTCATTTTATCTTCACTCCAGTAAAGATGGTAGAAATGCAGCTGATTCAGCATAATGAGCTGGTGTACCTGGAGGAGGAGCTGGAGCAATATATAGCAGCACAACCGGGCAGAGGCCTCTGAGATTGGGAAAACCCGCTGGATGATGAGCCTTTTGTTTTAGATTGAGGTACTTTGAATTCAAATTGTGTATTGGGAAAGTTGGCGAAAACATGGCCAAACTACTTGATGAATATTGTTAACATAGCTATAAAAAAGGGCTTCTGTTGTAAAATCCAACCCTAGTGTCGTTATTAAAATCCAGAAATATTTCAATTCATGTTGACCGCCTAAATTCACTGTTCGTTTGCCCCGCTCCGCTGGTCTGCCTACGACCGTGCAAGCCCCTAAAGCAGGCCTTCTCAACTAGAGTCTAGTTTATTAGAAGCGCCAAAACAAAAATGAATTGAGGTTGAAGTGCCAACCTGTATGTTTGGTGACCGTGTTGCGAGGGAGCGTAGCGACCGAGCCGATATCTGGTGGGGTCCAGGGGGCGAAGCCCCCTGGAAGCTAGTGGATTTTAGGGCTTTTTGAAGGCCCAGATGTGGCATTTTTAACACCTTTTTGTTCCATAAAACATCAATCATAATTTCATATTGATGTGAAATAATTAGTACAATTCCTGGCTAAAATCTACACTGGAAGTTAATTTATATGTAGTTATTTGGGTGCAATAAACACGGAAAATGTCAAAATGAAGTAAAAACCAAACAAACAAGATGGCTTGCTTACATTTTGGGCTCAACTTCGACTGCGACTTTTGATTTTTCTGAGTTTTTTTATTTTTAAATATAATTGTTTAATGTTGTTCTGTCTTTAATTTTTAAATTTTAAATTTTTATTATTTTTTTGGAACAGCCGCGCGCCACTCTGACTGACCGCAAGCGCCACGAGTGGCGCGCGCGCCGCCAGTTGAGAAGGCCTGCCCTAAAGCCATGCACATGTGCGTTTACATAAATTTATTCAATTTCTAAGCATTTTTATGTCATATTCCATACATTGGAAGATTAGTTATGATATTTATTCTTTTACATGGTAGGTGATGAAAGCATTAATTTTCATAATGTGTGTGGGGCATTTCCCAATACTGTTATTTGGCTTTAATACATGAGGAAATTATTCAGATTATGTGTTGGAAACAAGTTTGTGATTTGTTGCTTAAATTTCACAAAAGGTGAAGCCGTGAAGGAGATTAGAAAAGGCATAGACAATTTTGTCTTTTTATGTTAAATTGATTCACACCACATCTAGAAATCAGGATAATTTTTGTTTTTAAGTGACAGTTACAGTTGGGGATGCAAAAATATTTAATAGCATAAACCAGCAAAAAAATGATTTATTTGAATGCTTGTTTTTTTAATTTTTTTTAAAAGGTAATTTGATCTAAAGGATGCACGGTGAGGAGGCGGCATGCCGTGTCACATTCATCTGTTTGCCGAATGGAGAGTAGTGAGGGATGTTTCCGAAGCTGTTGTCACTGAGAAGAAAGGGACAAGTCATGAAGTTTCCTACAAGTTACAACAAGGCAAAAAGTGACTACTATTCAGAAGCAGTTTTTCCAGTACTGCAGATTTCCAGGAGTTGCTGTTGATGGGACACATGTTTACATCAGGAGCCCTGGTGGGGCAAGAGCCAGGTACTACTTCAATAGGAAGAACAGGTACTCCATCGATGTTCAGGTGAGAATAAATGAATACATCATGACTGGATCCAGCACGGCTTTCCCTTTAGACTTTTTTTTTGTACCTTGCAAAATTTTCACATTAGATATATACACTTTCCAGTCTTGTGTGTTGTACATCCATGCTATTTCATTGGTGACCAATGCAAGATTTCTAGTGGCCAAATGGATATTAAAGTAATATTCGCGTACAGGTACTCATTTCACTGCCTTTGTACACAGTTCAGAATATCCAATGGATAGTTAAACTTAAAAATCCTAACACTCGTTAATATCTTTTTAACGAAAGGGAAATTTGAAAAATCAAAACTTGTTCCATCCTTCTATTGGCAATGCAGATATGACCTCTAGATTTCTGATATTTTTTTGATGGCCATGGCAATTGGGCCACTGTTTTTGCCGTTGATCAATGAAAGAAAAAACAACAAAGAGAAGCATGTAAATTGATCAATGGCAATTACCACTATATATTTTAAACTATAGAAAAACAAACAGGTTCATTTACCATAAAAAGATGAGAGAGTGGGTACCCACTCCCCCCCCCCCCCACACACAAAGCATTTGTTGTTTTAGGCTCGAAATGTTTTGTTAAAAGTGAGATTATTTTTGTTTAAATTGTTACAAGATAAACAATGAAAACATGAGTTAAAAATGAAGAAATACTTCATCATTCAGTCAATAAATATAGGGTAATTAGCATTTTCTTCCAATTTGTGTTGTATAAATAGATATTGAAAAGCAATTATCACATATTCAACTGCATTTGCATTAATTACCCTAAATAACAAGTGAAATTTATACATTTCACGGCCTATCTGAAGTGTGAAATGAGTGAGTTTCAATAACTAATGAATGCCAACATGTTATTTCATATTGACAGGTTGTCTGTGATTATGCTGGGAAAATAACTAGTATCGTTGCAAGGTGGCCTGGACTGGTAGCAGCCACGATGCCAGGATCTTTTCTGAGTGTGCACTGAATTGACAGCTTGATGCTAGGGCATATGAATAACAGTTGATTCTTGGAGATAGACTATAGGGTAGGTAGATTTTTTCTTTATATAAAAACATTTGTTTATTCTTTTTCTTAATCAATCTTGTTTCCTTTTTTGTATTTGGCCAACATGTGACATGTTAGGAATGTTCATTTGGTAATATAGTAACAACTCGCATTAAGTAATTAATTCAAACGAGCTCATGTGCTTTTACATTTCAGTTCACAAATCATAATTAATGTTTTTGATATCTGGATGCAACTTGATTAGTTTGTTGTCAAGAGGAACCTCATAGTTTTTGTATTAGTGACACAGGATTGAATTATTCCTGATTATGTGTACAATACATTGTATCCTTTTCTATAGTATTACCCCCCCCCCCCCCCCACCCCCCTCCAAGAAAAAAAATGAACAAGTTGAAATTAAGAATATTGTTTATGATATTGTTTATTTTGTCCATTCGATTTTGCAGGTATCCATGCCTTCTCTGCCTCATCAGAAGCCATTTCTTCATTCAGAGGGTCGACCACAGATGTGCTTTAAAGGCCATCTGTACTAGTTCAGCCAAAGAGGATTAGACAACCCAGCGAGGTCACTGACGGGAGGCTATCTCATCAATTCAGTTCTCAATTAACATAAGAAAAAGAGGATCATGGGGGATTAACAGGCACAGATTGGGGAAGTTTTCTATATAGAGGGAGCAAGTAGCTACAAGTAGTACAGTGGGGCTTTAACACTTCACACACAAAAAAGGGAGATGTGTGATTGAGCACATATTTATTAAATGCAAGGATGAGGACGTTCCATGCCTCATCAATCTAAGAGAGAAGGTCGACACTTCTTAACTATTTTTATGCTTTCCTGTTACCCATATTGGGGAAATTCATGTTGTTCAAATATAGCATTGGTTTGGTCAAGTATAGCCTAAAACAGCTAACACTGGAGCTTACTAACAAGCATTTATTGCTTTCTTAGCTGTCAAGTAAAATAACTACCACTATCTATCTATTTAGTGAGCTATACATTATTTAATAAAGGATTCCACAAAAATTTTCAATGTATACGGTAATAAGTTATAAAATACAGATTTATCTCAATTGCAACTGGAATTACCTCGAAATGTATTTCTCCCTGCTCCCTGGTATTCCCACGATACTTTGTAGTTATGCAGCATTACATCAAGAACCTGGGTGTTGAACTGTTGATTATTTATGAATATTTTTGATGTTATGTTTAGTTGATAAGTATTTGTTGTCACTCTGACGGTATTTGTAATTAAGTGTTCTCTGTAGATTAAATGCACCCGATTTAACTATAATAAGCATTGTATACACTGCTGAGTTGAGGGGTGGGTCAATATAAATTATTTGGTTGTCAGCTAGGGGAGAGTATTCCAACAAATATTATTTACTGTACTAAGCGAAGTCAGAATTAAAGAACTTTTATGTGCAAATTTGAATTTCGTCACCCATTTTGTTGTATTTCTGATTTTCTTTCTGCTAATAAGTAATAACGCTACAGTGAGACTTTTAATTGGCCTTCCAGAGCCTCTCTTAACCTCTAGTGGGCTATATTTCATATAAGCATGCTACAAAATTTACAAATGTGAACTGCATTGTTTGAACAAACGGTAGATTACTATTGTGTTGTATGCTCAATTATTTATGTAAAACATGAAAATACAAATACAATATTCTTGCTTTCATATATTTACAAAGATAACTGAAATAGATATGTGTCAGATTATCTCTCTCTCTTTCTCCCTTTTTTTTTTTTGGGGGGGGGGGGGGTGCAGATGTGTGTGTTTGCAGTTTGCATGGTTTTGCATTATGTGTTTCATTGCAAAAAAGAAGAAGAAGAGAGAGAGAGAAAGTTGAATAGAGAGAGAGAGGGGACAAAGAAAAAAATTAATAGAGAGAGAAAGGGAGGGAGAGAGAGAAAGAGAGAGAGAGAGAGGGGAGAAAGAAAAAGAATTAATAGAGAGAGAGAACAAAAATGGGTAGAAAGAGAGAGGAGGGACGGGGACAGAGAAAGAGACAGGGAGGGAGAGAGAGAAAGATGAATAGAGAGAGAGGGGAGAAAGAAAAAGAATTAATAGAGAGAGAAAGGGAGGGAGAGAGAACAAAAATGGGTTGAAAGAGAGAGGAGGGACGGGGACAGAGAAAGAGACAGGGAGGGAGAGAGAGAAAGAAAAGATGGCCAGCATAGAGGAATTTAAAAAAAATTAATATTATATGGAAACTAAACAAATCATTTACCAGTTACAATTTTGATGTGAAAAAATAGCCAGTTGGGGAAACAAACGGGGAACTAGTTAAAATAATAATTGATTGACCATTAATTCTAACAAAATAACTATATAGATCTATAGTAATTAACAATTGCAATCAAATGAATTAATATATTAATCACAATAAAAACTTAATTCATATTAAATCATTATTATTATTATTATTATTATTGTTAGGTGATTTTATTGATAAGAATTTGTAGCCCAAAAAACAATAAGGCTCTTACAGTTAATTTAAAAGAGCCCTTGACAACCTTAGATGTATTAATCTAACGAAGGTTTTCAGGTGCCGATGTCAATTTGTTCTGGGTCAGATTGAGTGCTTCACCAGCACCACACAAATGTGAGTACGTGGGGCACTTTCTGCATCGGCGCGCCAGTTTGGTTCGATTAATTCATGAAAATGCAATTCAAAAGTTTATTTCAGAGATGTTCTAACCATCATCTTTTCAAGATTGCTCATTAAGATGTCCGGATCGTACTAACAATGCTTAGTTTAACAGTTTTGTCAATTCTTAACATTTAAACCCTAGCCCATAAAAATTATGTTAGAAACCCTATGGCTGAGACTAGTTTTACAAACCTTGGTCCGAGGTTTGGGAATTACACACCAAAGTTTATACAAACCTTCCTTTGTGGAATGGGTTTGAAAATAAACCAGGTTTGAGCTCAGACCAAGGTCTGTATTAAACCTTGGTCTGATCAAACCGGGTCTGTCCTCAGACCTCCGTTGTGAATTCGGGCCAAATCGGTCACACTGCAATGCATCTTGCGAGGTCCCCTTCAATTTGCTTTGTACAAACAATCTTAAATTTCCCTTTTCTCTAAAGAAAGTATAAATGCTTGTGCCTTTGATATAATTATTCCACATGGTTTCTACACAATCCCTGTTCTAAAAAAATCTATAATTATATTCCTTCATCAGCAACTAGGAAAATAGACATTAATTTCATGAATTTTTCGGTACAGATAAATGAGAGAGGACCTTAGAAGATACGTCAAACTGCCAATTTGTGTTTGATAGAATATAACTCAAAAAATACAAGACGTTCTTATTTGTTTCACTTTCACTAACCTGGTTCTCTCATTTTTCTGTTTTTATTATCACCAACCAAAAATTAGGGTGGGGTTCCTCTACAAGCACAAAGGGATTCATCCATATTATATCCACATCTAAAGTACATGATTTTATAAACTTGCTTTCCGATTAGTGGGGGGGAGGGGAAGGAGGGGAGGGTGCCCCTGTGCCCCTTTTGGAGTCGAGAGCCCCAAAAGGGTTGTATTAGATTCCCTATCAAATCATGTTTGAGCCCAAAACACACCCCTGATATATTGCCATCTAACATAATGCAATATTCAAAGATGTGAAACATAAATCATCGTGCAAGCATGCTTCCTAAAACACTCACTTTATCTCCCTTTTTATAGGTCCATAGAACTCTAACTTCATCAAGACTGGTATAGGTATTTACAACATCTCTGCTACAGTCAGAGTCATCGAAAGTTGGCAAAGATGTGAAGAGAATGGTGCCTGATATACTCCTACCATGAGCCCGAACCTGATGCAGATAGCCTTTTTTTGTAAAGGAAGACAAGAAAAAAAGAGAAAATAATAGAATAGTGTCACAACAGGGTGACATTACCTTATTATATAAAATCATATCATATATTCATAACACGACAGCAGTAACAACAGTATGAACTCAAAACAAATATTATAAAATACCTGTACTGAAGGTCATAGGTTTTTCCTCCGAAATCAAACCTTTTTTAATCCAGTCCTCTGCACATGCCATTAATTAACATTAACATACATGAATACATCTAGGCGGCCCAAATTCACAAAGGAGGTTTGTCGACAAACCTCCTTTTGTTCTTTACAAACCAGGTTTGTAAAAAACGCGTAAAAACGCGTCATATGACGTACGAAAACCAAGGTTTGTCGACAAACCTCCTTTGTGAATTCGGGCCATTAGGTTTGTAACAGTAGAACCAATCAGCTTTTTATGAAAACAAGGAGCATAATATATTTGAAAAGCAACCTGCATGAAGATGACACATGAATCCCCCCTCATGTCAATATCATGACTACATAGCAAGGCTCAAAATACACGGGGTCGGTGGGCGATTCGCCCCCGTTAGCTACATAATCGCCTCCGTCAGATTGCTTAGGGGGGCGATTGCAAAATGAAAAATTGCCCTCGTGGAATTATAAAATAAAGACTTTTTTTCTGTTATAACTTTCACACAATATCGAGTTCAACTTTTGAACCTTAAACCATGGACCTACTACAGATGGACTAGGTAATAAGAGTCTTTCTTTGACCAACATCATGACATAATGACCAACGCCACCTGATAATGTGTATGTTGATGAGGACATTCGTTTGACGCGACATTGTCGATTATGTAATCATGCATCGATCACGTGCAAAAGAACATTTTACATTTCTTCAGATTCTTTTCGCTGGGCCAGGACCCAGTGTAGTTTCATGATAAGTATCGTGACTTTAGACCAGTTAGAGGAGCAGTGAACCCCAAATTATGACAATTTGTGTGATATTAGATTGATTATTAAAGAAATGGACACTGGTGGACATACATCTGGACTTGCCAAACTCTGAAAAATACACATTCTTTACGGTTCTATTACCTTCCATTCCTTGGAAATGGATAGGATAAGTTTTAAAATGAAGTTTAAAATCATTTTGTTACAGCCAAATTTTCAGGTTTCTCTTGTAAACTACTTCTAATTTCCTATTAAAGACTTCTTATACGTCAATATTCATGCACATGCATTTCTGTGATTTTAAGCGATCCAGTTTCTTTTGCGCAGGCATTTTGTTGATCCTTCAAGGCACACTTTGGGTTTTTTCTGTCTGGCTGGCGGCGGTCGTGATGAGATCAAAGCCTGGAAGCAGGTTTGGAATGTCATTATGATACTTTTGACAGAGTCAGGCGCATGAACATATTACAGTACCGATAAGTGTCCATTTGTAGTAGGTCCATGCTTAAACCAATGAATGGAACTATGGAAGTTAGATTAGCGTGCAGGGTTTCTTGCTCAAATTTGTCAGTGTCTAGACTAAGGCCGCCATATTGTAACCAAATGTACGTTTATTCGCCGCAAGATCTTCCTGTATCATAATGTGTAAGATCTCCCATCTCCACATCTATGAGTATTACCGATACAAAACCACGAAAGCTTGCAGTGCAGCCTTCAGCAGTGGTTACCGTATACTAACTGTGTCAGTAGTCCCGGTGCGCACGCTGCTGCCGCCCCATTATCTGCTGAAGCTAATGGCAATCGCGCAAGGATCGAAACATGAAGAATTTTTTCGTTGTGAAAAGCGTGAATACTCTAAAATCTGGTCATTCCAAAAGACCAGCAAATAATGAACCTCAACCAGTAAATCGACCGAAAACTAAACTTAGTAAAAGGAAACCTGTTGGCAAGGAGGCGACTGCATGGGCTTGGACCAGACATTTCGTACAGAGGGAGGAGATCTGACCATTAGCTGCATGTAAATTGTAAAGTTGTAAGAGGGAAAATGCTTACTTAAATAAATAATAATGATGAAATAGCAAAGAATTTAGGAGTATCATGGGTACCAATTCAATGGAAATTTTTATTAAAAAAAGAGCCCCTGTGAGTACTAAAAAAGCCCCTGTGAGAAGGCTCACAGGGGCTCTTTTGTTTTTTGGAAGAGCCCCCTTGGACAAAAAATTAATTTGAGCCCTGCTACATAATCTTGTAATCTGCATGTAACATGTACATGCCACTTCAAACTCATCTAATTTTGATTTAATTTACAAAGACATGTCTTTATTTTTATAATTTAATATCATATACAACAATATGGGCAGTTTATACCGCTACATGGTGATAAATAGGGTACAAAATGTGTAGTGTAATATTCAATTTTCAATTCAATTATATCTATTAATTTCATAAAATACAAAGATACAATATATAGTAAAAATGTGCCTGGGAAATCGCATACAAAATCCAGTGGCTTGCAATAAAACACAGTGATTCCCCTTGCAATCGAATACAATATACAAAGCACAAAACAAAACAAAAATCATTAGCAAGGGTTTGGCAATGGCATATAACCCTTACAATGAAATGAGTTTGGAAAAACAATGACTTTCTTTATTAGGTATTACAAAGTTTTGGTATGGGGTCATGAATTCGGTTCAAATTAAAATATTGGAAGCATATGCGCTCCTACAATATTCATTGATCGTTGTCGCGGTTGAAATCGAGTCTGGAGTTATGAAATTATAAATAATAAACTCTTTATGTTGTATAGCTCCCTCTCAAGGTCAAGATGTTAATTTAGCTTTGAAACAATGTTTCTTGACTAAAATCGACCGATTAGCTATTCCCGTTTGGAAATTATATATTACAACTAAATATTCTGAGATTTTCATGGTCGCAGCTACCATTGTACGGCCATAGACACTATTTGAAATTTATCAAAATTTACCGGGAGCACCGGTAAATTTTTATATTCAATTTTTCTCAAAAACAGAAGTGTTTTAGGGGCTAATTTTATTAGTGCTTATAATACATCTACAGGGGCATCCAAATATATCAAAATTGTAAAGATTCACTATCCACCCAATTTTCAAAATTTCCCAAAACTTTGTATTACCTTTAATATGATAACTAATTATCTTACCTGCAGGGATATAGATACAATCCCCCGGGTTGAGCGTTGCCCAAGTCCACTGAACCTTAGCTACATCAGGATGCTGGAACATATTGATCATATCAACATCCAGAGAAGAAAATCCAGAACCTACAAAGAAAGCCTATCACAAAGAACAGAAAGAGAGAGAGAAAGAGAGTGAACAATGTAGATGCTAGAACATGTATTAGTCCCATTTACATATCCCAAACACCATTTAGAAAAGTCATCGTTTTCTGGACTGCAATATTAGAAAAAATGATTATAAACCATTGGTGTTTGCTCATATGGAGGGTATGTAAGAAGAAAGAGAGAAGAAGAAGAAGAAAGAGAGAAGAAGAAGAAGAAAGAGAGAAGAAGAAGAAGAAAGAAGAAGAAAGAGTATTTAAATGTATTTTCATCATGATCATGTATATTATATCAAATGTATACTAAAACAGGGCCCTATGTATGAATGTCAATTATATGTTGTTCCTATGTTCATATGTTGAAGCAAGATTGTTCATGTAAACAATTATCCTATATGGACACAATAAAGAAATGAAATGAAATATCGATTTTGGGTGAGTAGTGAACATGCACAAATTTTCTGCATGTGACCGCACAGAGTCAGACTGAAGCTTGGAGAGTCACATGATGAAAAACTGGCCTCGTACCGAAGTTTTGCACTTACACTGCAAAAATCTGTGTTTTAAAAAACCTTACTCCAGAGGGGGATCTTTTTTTTCCCCGCTGTTTTGTCGTGTTTGAAACACCGGAATGTGAGAACAGTCAATAATTCTTGCTTGCCGTGTAAACGCAGCTTTGATGATAAATGTAAGCTTCATTAGAGTGAGAGATAATCTTGAGATTCCCCATGTTATAGCTAATTTATTTCAAGTTACTACCACTGCCTCATTTTGATATGGTTATGAAATTGAATGTATTTTTAATTAATTATTACCTTGGCTTAGAAAGTAGCATAGATGATAGATCATACCTAAATATCTTCAGAAAGTTAATCAATGTTTAGTTTTGGGTATATTACTAATTGTCATATTGTGAGGAGTATTATCTAGATTAATGACTACTGTAATTTCAAGATCAGTAGTGCAGCATGGTTCCAATTAAATAGATAGATGATGTGCAATTGCTATTATAGATTGAACAGTTAATAAGGTAAAATTAATAATTAAAATTGCTTTAGATGGATCCAGAACTAATGAGTCCATCCATCAATATCAAATGTCAAATAAGTGATTGTCTTATGATATACTACCATCTAGCCTCATCATTTCTTTGTGAATTACCAATAAAAACTTATCTTGACAGCAGTTCAAATCATTAATAGACCTCACTCAGATAACAATGAATCTATGTGTGCCTCAGAACAAATGTTCTAGATAGATGGCGCAATACAAATGCCTATTATTATATTATCATCAATACCGAAACACATCGATCAGTAGACAGTTAAAGAAACCAAATTTGTGATGTCAATGGTTATTATGTTATAAAAAAGGCAACAGCGTTCTTTCTCATGCGCATGTATAAAACCACAGTGAAAAGGTTGATCCCTCCCTCCCTCCCTCCCTCCCTCCCTCCCTCCCTCCCTCCCTCCCTCCCTCCCTCCCTCCCTCCCTCCCTCCCTCCCTCCCTCCCTCCCTCCCTCCCTCCCTCCCTCCCTCCCTCATCCATTGCTCTTACCTTTTCAGCCATCTCTAAGTACTTGGCAAACTTGGGGTGTATCATGATGAAGTTCTTTTTTCCAGAGAGCAGGCAATGTAAGTTATGGTCAGCATCATAGTGGATGACTGATGCTGTCCCTCCACTGCTGATCCATAGGTTAGTCTCCTGGATGAAGCGCTTGAAGGTACCACACAGCAGACTCTTGGGTACCTTGACAAAACAAATCACAATGACAGAGATACAGAGGAGTGCATGCAAAAATAATTATGATAAGTTATTCAGTATTCATCTTGATACTTAAAGCAGGCCCGTAGCCAGGGGGGGCGGTGGGGGCGGTTGCCCCCCAAAAAAACAAAAAAAAAGAGAGAGAGAAGGAAGAAAGGAAAAGGACGTAGGAAGAAAAAGGATTAAGAGTCGAGAACGGTACAACGAATCGTCTTCTTTCTCTAATAATTTAATGAAACGTCAAAGCTTCCGCGCTACGTGCGGAGGAAGGGGAACTTGATTCAAACAAGGATTAAGAGTCGAGAATGGTACAACGAATTGTCTTCTTTCTCTAATAATTTAATGAAACGTCAGAGCTTCCGCGCTACGCGCAGAGGAAGGGGAACTTGATTCAAACAAGGATTAAGATTCAAGAACGGTACAACGAGTCGTCTTCTAATAATTTAATGAAACGTCAATAGAAACTGAATTTAGATAAGGATTAGGGGTCGAGAACGGTACAACTAATCGCCTTTTTTCTCTAGTAATCTAATGAAACGTCAAAGCTTTCCCTCCCTGCACCCACCCCCCTACTAGGCTCACGATCAATTGGGCAAAAAGAATTTCCGTTTCGGTTTAACAAAATTTGGAGTGGACTTTAAAAGATTATTATTATTATTATTATTATTATTATTATAATACAAAGCTTGTGCGAGGTAAATTACATTCTTTCTATTAATTTGTGCATAATCTTGTGCCGATGAGCAATTATGGCATGTTTGTTAACTCATAGCCTGCCATAAGGATGCATGCACGCTATCGTTATACTGCTTTGTACATGCGAGAGAGCTATCGCTTGAGTGCCATGTGCGTGCAACGCAGCATTCGTAATAGCAGTTATTGTTCATGCTCATTGGACTGTGCTGTGTATTTTGCACTCGCTATTCATAGAACCATCGTGTTAATCAGATTATCTCCAAAACAACCTGGTACAGGGGGATTTGGGGCTTGGCACAATGGGGATTAGCCCTGTGGCATGTTAAGATTGCACCAACCAGCATGTGTGGCATATAAAAGTTTATCCAAACTCACCTGTAATTCATGCCTCATCTCATCCGGTAGTACTGTCACCACATACCAGTTCTCCATCTCGTAGCGACTAAGGAACTTTTTGATCTTCATCCTCAAACGTTTCTTGGTCCGATCCTCCTTCTTCACCTCAACCAGGACGTCAAGGTCACCATACCTAGGGAAGGAAGACACCGTTAACACGTTGACTACTGAATCCTCTCATTCACATAGACTTAATACAGGGACCACCCGGTACCAGTAGGTAATGGGCTAATTGGTACTCTTTGATAGTCACTTACCGAGAGGGCACAGTTTGGGTTCAGTCCTAGAATAAGAACAGACTAAGCCCAGACACAGCACAGACTCACAGGCATAACAATTCTTGCACATTCACTGGGGGTGGAGTCCAGACTCAATGTCTGCCCCCCCCCCCCCTTTTTTTTACATGGCCCTCAGGAGCCATTACATGTGCATAATTTGGTGGGGGTTGGGGGATCTTGCACTAAAAAAAAAAACATGCATGGGGGGGGGCGCTTGAGAAATTCCTTTTTTGAGGGCAGAGGTCCCAGTACCCCCAAATACCTCTAGAACCACTTCTGATGCCCCTCATATTCTCATTTTCCTCTGTTTAGCTACGCCACTGCCTGGTAATTTATCTTGATCCTGAGTGTAAGTAAGCATTGCTAGAAGAAAAGCCAATTTTCCAAGGGTTTACACAAATTAGTTTATTGTATGCTTGTAATTGCATATGGGCAGTACACCTACTAATCGCTTATTCATCAATTTTTTGCTTGAACGAAAAGCATTCTACTCAATTTTGTCTTCTGGACGGTTTCAAACTAGGTGTTCAGTGGAAAGACAAATTAAACCTCAAGTCTAAACTTCTTAGGACAAAAGCGAGTTTAGACCAGTCATCAGGTTTTACTCACTTTATGAACATTAACGGAATTGGTAGAATATGGCCCAAAATGACGAAATTTCAAAATTCACAATATCAATATAAATTCTCTAATGTATACAGACAGACAGTCAAATTCATGACTCTCTGTTCTGTTGAATTTATTTTAATGACACTTGTAATACAGAAGAAAATGAGGCTTGTTTTTGTTGCTTATATGTGAGAGAAAGAGGGAGTAAAGATATTTTTTTTTTTAAACAGAGCTGTTCCTGCAGTCCGGATTGACATTCCCTGCAGTCCAGAGGGGTGTTTCACAAAGATCCTAAGTCGAACTTAACTCTAAGTTGGACTTAAAAATTATGGACAGCCATTTGTAGCCTTAAAAAAAAGTATATTCAAAAGCGAAAATTCAAGTATTTTAGACTTTTTATAAACTCCACATCAAGAACATGAAATCTTCTGATAACAGAAAACATGAAGGATTTAAATCAGCATGTTTTAATATGCCTTTTGAAATAACTTTTACAAAATATTTTTAAAGATAGTAACGGCTTTCCAAAATTGTTAAGTCCAACTTAGAAATAATTTCAACTTAGGATCTTTGTGAGACACCCCCCTGGTGCGAACCATGGTCCGCCTTTAAAAAGCCTTTAAAAAGCTCTAGCCTAACATATTAGCTTGGGATCTTGTTTTACAAACCAAGGAAGCAAGTACATTCATAGCAGAAATAGAAAACATTGTTTCCGGTGCAGTGAGTCACGAGCAAGTACTATGATTCAAAACAGAAACCTAGCTATTATAGAAGAAAAAAAAACATCTTGTACAATGGTATAAATGTCTGGGCAAAGTCATCAACCCATTGTCAACAGGACCGGGTAGTCCCTATGTTAAAGTCTTCAACAAGTTAAGTATTTATACTCAACTCAACTGTACTATCAGAATGAAATTGACACAGAACTAACTCTTTACACAGATGTATTATACAAGCTGCTATTTCATGAGGGTTCTATTTATATAAATTAAGTCTTTTGAATTGTTGTTTGGAACTTGCAAATTAAACAACACTGGACACTGGCCATGTACGTGCACATCACCTTCGATGATCATAGCGAACACAACAACTAAAAAATATGTACCTAAGTCTGTCATCAGCAATGTTACGTGCACCTGATGTATATCGGTACGTGAAAATAACGGCTTACACAGGTAAGCATTTGAGGACATGCTGAGAACAATCTATGAAATCCAGTATACATTATATTATTATTGTAATGCCATCGTAACAGTCAACTCACTCTTTTTTGAGGTAATCATCTGTCCAGTTTGTGAGAGCTGGTGAGTCAGAGACTGCACCCCTGTAGACACAGGGTTCTCTATGACGTACATGGTCTTCCCAGAAGTTCCTGGGAGGGAGGGGCTCCCTGTATTCTTTTACTCGACTTGTGGGCTTCTTTTGGTATCCTGTAAAATAGAATGTGTAATGAGTACAGGACATCACTCACATCCCTGGCAGCATCATCCTCATCAATAATTTCCACCAAATTATCAGCATCATCATCATCATCAGCAGCAGCAGCAGCAGCAGCATCATCACAATAATCATCATCATTAGCATCATCACCATCATCATCACCATCAATATCATCATCATCACCATCATCACCATCATCATCATCAGCATCAGCATCGTTACTATCAATACCATCTTCATCATCATCACAATCTTTCTTATCAACAATATCATCTTTATCATCACCATCATCATCATCATCATCATCATCTTCATCATCACCATCACTATCACCATTGTTCTCACCACCGATCTCATCATCACCATCATTACTATTTTAGCTCAATCATCATCACCAACAACATCTATCAGCTCATCGGTGCTCTCCCACATATGCTCCGGTAACTATTGCTCGGGCTTTTATTTCATCAAAGATTAAGGGTAAGGATTAGGATTGCAAACTTGCGAAGGTTAGGGTTAGGTTTAGGGTTAGTGAGGAATTCAGTTAGAGTAGGATATTGAGGCCGAAGCAATTGTCGGCGGGGAATGCCTCGTCTAACCATAAGAACTACATCATCACCTACCAAATGGTCTAAGATGCCCTGTTGCTATGACCCCATCTCGCCTGTAATGAACCTTTGGAGGGAAGTCCACATCTACTCGGTTATCCTTTGGAAAGGATACTTTAGCTTGGCCCATACCCAGGAACATGGTGAGACAGAGAAGGACTGCACTGGCAACACTCATCATGCTGTGATTCATCTAATACACAAAGTGCAAACAAGGGAAACAGGGTGACAAGTATTTTGTGAACTCATGCTAACTAAACTAAATTCATTCAATTCAATTCAAATAATCTTATTTCAAAAACTTGATTACACCTGTACACATATGTATGCAAATATGCACATATCCACTGCACCTTGTGGAAGCCATGACTTAAACAATGGTAAACACTTCAATGAGCATGCATGGGCATTAATATATAAAGAAGAGTGGATAGTGTATGCAGAGAAGGTATGCTGGTCACACTATGAATATGACTGACAAAGAAAGCGGACAAAATATACAGTTCCTCAGGTAGATCATGGACCCTACTACAAATGGACACTGAACGGTACCATAATATATTCATGCACCTGACTCTGTCAAAAGTATCATAATGACATTCCAAACATACTTCCAAGCTTTGATCTCATCACGACCGCCGCTAGTCAGCCATAAAAAAAGACAGAACTGTGACTTGAAGAATCTACAAAATCCCTGCGCAAAAGAAACTGAATCGCTTTAAATCAAGGAAATGGATGTGCAGTTGTGGCATACATATGAATATTAACGTATATGAAGTTTTTAACAGAAAATTAGAAGTAGTTTACAAGAGAAACCTGTAAATTTGGCTATAACACAATGATTTTAAACATCTTTTTGAAACATATCCTATCCATTTCCAAGGAATAGAAGGTAATAGGACTGTAAAGAATATGTTTGTTTCAAAGTTTGGCAGGTCCAGATGTATGTCCACCAGTGTCCACTTCTTTTATAATCAATCTAAAATCACACAAATTGTCATATTTTGGGGTTCACTGCTCCTCTAACTGGTCTTAAACCACGATACTTTTCCTGAAAACTACCCTCTGGGCCCTGGCCCAGCGAAAAGAATCTGAAAGATGTAAAAGGTTCCCTTGTCTGTAATGGTGCGTGATTACATAATCGACATTGTCGCGTCAAATGAATGTCCTCATCAACATACACAATTTCAGGTGGCGGTGGTCATGATGTGATCAAAGAAAGACTCTCATTATTAGTCCATCTGTAGTAGGGTCCATGGGTAGATAAAGGAACATCCTTTACTGCTATTATTTAAAAATGTGTAGAACAGGTGTCACATGCATATTCACCTTTTTACATAATAGCAGTGAAGGGATGTTCCTTTATCTACCTGAGGAACTGTATATTTTGTCCGCTTTTTTTGTCTGTCATGTTCATAGTGTCATGTTGGTAGAGAGACGCATGTTTGGGTGGGCTCTGAGAAAGGAGGTGTTTAGAGACATAAGACTCCAAGTTGGATTTGGGTGTGTCCCTTGCAGGACCTACAGTTCATGGATATTGAGAGAGACAGAAAATAGCTGTTTAAGTCTGAACCAATAAAGATGGAACCAAATGGAATCCTTGAAATTGAATCTGCGTCCTTATTGCTTGACTCGTTACAGTTATATCGAATGATATTTACAATATAACATAGAAAATGAAACTTATTTGTCATTATAGCAATATTAAAAGTCAATAAGCAAAAAAAAAACAATTTAGCATACACAAGATATAAGCATGATATTTTTTATAAATTGAGGCATATTTTAAAGGAAATTGAGAAATCCACTAAAAAGCAGTGCTTGTATTTGTGTGGATTACTCAAGAAATAAGGCCAAAAAAAAAAAATCATTTGGTTGTCCTCGACCGCCCGCTCGTCATTTTCGGGCCGCTCGTATTTTTTTTTTTTTTAACACTTTTTTTTTTTTTTTTTAACATTTTTAATTTTTTGTTTATTCATTTTTTTAATTTTTTTATTCTTTTTTTTTTTTTTTTTTTAATTTTCAATGCCAAACATACCATTTTATGCATTTGCAAGGATCAAAATGCGTCACGTTGCCAGTTTGGTCTTTTCAGTACGCAATTAGGTATTTATTAAACTTGCCAATTTTATTTTTCTATGTCAAAATGCCGTTCATTCAAATCAGGGTCTGAGCATTCTTGAAGTCAATTTAAAGCCCATCTGTACTAGTTTACAGGAGGGATTAGACCACCCTGCAAGGTCACTGCACAGGTGGTTATCTCATCAAATCAACTCTCAGTTAATATAAGATAAAGAGGATAATGAGGGACCAATGGTCACCGATAAGCATTGTTTGCTACATAGAGGGCGCAAGTAGCTATAAGTAGTACAATGGAGATTTAAAAGGTGCTGTATTTCAAAGCCAAAATACTTTCTGTGTTGGTCTTGATATTCATTCTACATTACACTAGTCTTTTACCATATTAAAGTGTTTGATAGACTTTGTTTGTTTAAATGCTTGACAATCCCAATGATTTAATTTTTTTATGGAAAAAAAATTATTAAAAAAAAATGATTAAAAAAAAATCAAAAAAAGACACACAAAAAATGAGGTTAAAAAAAAAAAAAAATCAAAAAAAAAAAAAATATTCCGCCCGCCCGCCCCTACTCCAGAATAGCAATCGAGGACAACCAAACAATTTTTTTTTTTTGGCCTAATGAAGAAAGGAGGAAAGAAAGAGGGATAAAGAAAGAGGGATAAAGAAAAAGAAATGAACACATGCACTGCTGAGAATGTGGAAGCTTAGCAAAGTTTAGTGATACGAAAAGACAAATTTATCTTGGGTGGCAAACCAAAAATCAGATTAAAATGAATGCCTAATGGGTTAAAATTTTGTTCATTTATGGAAACTTGTCCATTGTTTTATATCGCTTGACTTTGTGTAATTACTATATGCCTATATTGGCAGAGTTTCTGAGTATATTCCACACACCCTCCAATCCAAACCAAACCGAGCAAATACCCTTCTTTTTCAAAATCAACAAGGTGCTTTGCCTGCTCAGCGTCTATAGGCCTACATGTATATGTGGGTTGTCAGAATGATTTTGAATAAAGGTGATAAATGACAACGAACATATGGTAGACATAAAGCAATTGCGTTAACACGATGAAGTCATCAATATTGCCAATGGACAATGCTGGGACAAAAGAGGTGGCAATACTCAAACTTGCAATGCAAGGCCTTGAGGACCTGATTAAACAGGTAGGCGACGCAGGCAAAAAAATAATATTTATTTTTCGGGGGCTACTTTTCAAGCTTGCCTGCATGAAAATAACACTCTAAAATTTGTTTTGCATTGAACTCTATGCAAATTTACAGGGGCTCTCTTCTAATTTGTTTGGGCTCTTTTGGGCATTTCGGGCAGGCGCGCCGGAAGCAGTTTGGATTGGGGGGCAAACATTTCAGGGGGCTCACCTTCCAGGGCAGTGACGTAATGAGAAAAAAACGTTCGGAAGGGGGGGGGGGCAGACGAAAAATCACCACCAGTCTAACACGTTACTTGCACGTCCCGCGGAACGTTTTTCAAAGTGGAGTATTAACGATCAGGTAGAGCGTAAATTGGCGTGGGGTCCAGGGCATGAGCCTCGGCAGGGGGTCAAGGGGCTGAGCCCCCGGAAGCTCAGGGGTTTTAGGTATTTAATTACGGTCAGATGAGCATCCAGGTGCCCTCTTTAAGGCCATTGACGTGTTCCAGGGGGCAGAGCCCCCGAAAGCTCAGGGGTTTTAGGTATTTAATTAGGGTCAGATGAGCATCCAGGGGCCCGCCTTAGGGCCCTTGGTGGGGTCCAGGGGGCAGAGCCCCCGGAAGCTCATGGGTTTTAGGTATTTAATTACGGTCAGATGAGCACGCAGGGGCCCGCCTTAGGGCCCTTGGTGGGGTCCAGGGGCAGAGCCCCTGAAAGCTCAGGGGTTTTAGGTATTTAATTACGGTCAGATGAGCATCCAGGGGCCCTCTTTAAGGCCATTGACGTGTGCCAGGGGGCAGAGCCCCCGGAAGCTCAGGGGTTTTAGGTATTAAATGACGGTCAGATGAACATTCAGGGGGCGGAGCCCCCGTAAGCTCAGGGGTTTTAGGTATTTAATTATGGTCAGATGAGCATCCAGGGGACCGCCTTAGGGCCCTTGGTGGGGTACGCGGGCGGAGCCCCCGGAAGCTCTGGGGTTTTAGGCATTTAATTACGGTCAGATGAGCATGTTTTATACCTTATTTGTGACATTGGCAGGTCACTTATTTTTTCTCTCCGTCTTTCTTTCTTTTTCTCTTTAACAAACTTTTTCAAAAAGTGAGGGGAGGGGGGTGGGGGGGGGGGGGGGGGGGGGGGGCTCGAGCCCAGCCACTTTGCAGACCATGACATAAAGTCTTCTAAATAAGCGTATTTTTCGTCCGACTGTAATTTGGGAATTTCTTAATTGCCAACAAACGCATAAAAAGGTGTGACTTACAAAAACAATGGAGAAAAAATACCGGAAAATCATGTCATAACAGCAACATTTGTAAATCACTGGTATCGAATAAGAAATACACCCCCCCCCCTGACCCCATCATTACGCCAGCGTTCAGGGGCTCATGTCTTCTCAGCCCTATAACAAAAAAAAACAGACACGTTTTCCCATTCTCGCACAATATGTCAACGATATGCGCGTATCGCTATTATACAGACCTCCATTGATCAATACCGTATAGGTGGCATGCGCAATGTTTAAGAAATTAAATTCCTGTGAACTTTCCTTTTCTTTGAAAGGAATTATTATGTGATTTAATTTAGGTTTTTATTATTGTTATGTTCTTTTGGGTTAAAAATACAAACCATGTTTACTTCTTTACTGCTTCTTTTTTTTTTTTTTTGGAGGGGGGGGGGGGGGGGGGGGGGGCGTTTTGGGGGGGCAAAAATGCGTTTTGCCCCCCCACTTTTTTGATTGGGGGGGGGGGGGGGGCAGCTGCCCCCCCTGCCCCCCCCACTTCCGGCGCCTATGATTTCGGGGGCTATTTTGCCCCGAGCCTCTGTGTACTTTTTTCACTGACGCGATGTGGCGCAATCGGATCGTCACCTGGCTTTCATGCATGAATTTCATCCTTGCGTTTGGGTTTGAGTCCCACGCTTTTTCAAAAATGAAATAATTATTGTCGCTGCATTGTGTGTAAGCCTAAACCGGGCCTCTCCCCTATGTTCTTGATGCAGGCTTGAGTTGTTCAGGGGAAAACACTCTGTTCTTCCGACTAGAACGTTAACAGGAGGCCCAGGGTGTAGGAGAGTCACACCCAAGGTCACACCCTATGCACCTTTATGCTACATTTCTCGCAAAAAAACGTAGGGTGTAAACCCGGAGTATACATGTAGGTGCCTGCATACGAAACTGGTAATATTTCTACATCTCGACAGGCTGCATAGACCTTTGAAGTTTAACAATACAAGAACATCAATTTCTATTCATGGATTTCTATGATAAATGAAATAGGGTTGTCACCGAAAGAGCGAAATAAAAGAGATTAACCAGACAGAGGGATACAGAGGGGGGAGAGAGAGAGAGAGAAGGGAGGATATATAGAGGGTGGATGCGTGCGAGGAAAAGAGGAGAATCAGAGAGAGAAAGGAGAGAGAAATATAGAAGGGGTTGGCAACAAAGAGATAGAGAGACAGGGAGAGAGAGAAAGAGAGATTCAAAAGGGGAGGGAGGGAGAGAGAGAAAGAGAGATTCAAAAGGGGAGGGAGGGAGAGAGAGAAAAGGAGATTCAAAAGGGGGGGAGGGAGAGAGAGGGGGAGAGAGAGAGAGTGAGGAGGGAGAGAGAAGACACATCCTACAGTAGTATATATTACCAAACAAACAGGAGAAAATTATTTCTATTTGAAAGGATTCTATTAAAGGCAATCATATGAAGCACATACATTTTTAAAGCAAGCAAATTATCAAGTTTTAAAGAGTGATGAATTTTGTATCAGCTTCAAATCAGGAAGGGCACAGACAATCGGAGGCTTTGCCACTATTATTGAAAAAAAGAAAGGTTTCAAAAATTGAGGCTTAAATGTTGAGGCAATGAGGTGAGACAAGTAAGATTTAAATATCACATCAAATCTCACTTTTTCTCCGCCTGTTCGCATGTTGGATGATATCTTTCTTTCTTATTCTTTCTCACTTCTACTGATCTTGGTTACAACATAGAGCTAGTGCATAGCAATTTAATAATCTTAATCATCCATACAAACCTCTGCAATATGAACCATTCATGATTAGAATCTCATAAATTTGTCAGATTTTCTAGTTTACACATGAAAACAAGTGAGATTCTGATAGCAGTTCCAATACATGTATCAAATTTTGAATATCAACTAATCATTACGTGTGTGTGAATATAGTCTCACTTACCTTTTTAATTAGTGGAGAACTCTTTTGGTTTGGAACACTGCTCACTGAACCAAAGCTTGCGTTGCTCACAAAGGTGAGAACTGAATAACGAAGCAAATAAAAGGATCCTCAATATATCACAAAAGGTGACAAACTCACTGAAAAATTCATGGAATATATCACACGTCTGCATAAATAGCTCAGAATCGAGGTACTGGTTACGATGATGTGGAATAGAGATGAGAGAGAGAGAGAGAGAGAGCTAGTAGAGAGATGTGATGTGGCAGAGCGAACGTGTTGGAACAGCATTGGTCCAATGTATGTAATTAGCTCTCAGATATCGGTAAAGGAGAGGACTTGAGTTCACTAAACAGCAAACATTGATCCGATAAATCACGGCAGTTGTTTGCCCAGGTTGAAGCATCTGGTTAAGAGCACCAGATGTGATGGTGAGCTGTGAGGTGAACAAGAGAGAATGGGTGATTCTCACTCATAGACTAACACACAGTTCTATATCATGACATGGGCATTTTCCATTGCATTGTATTTGTAAGCACAAAATAATGCAAAAAGGAATTTTAGTATATTTATAGGCCTGCACTGCAAAAGGTGTTTTTGTACATAACCGTATACAATTACTAAAATCATTTGGTCAGAATTGCTTTGCAAAAACTACTGTTGCTTGAATGAAAGAGAAGAAAAATCAGTGAGAGGGATAGCAAGAGAGGGGGAAGAAGGGCGGGAGTGGGATAGAGGGAGGGAGAAAGAGAGAGAGGGGAGAGGGAGGGAGAGAAGAAGGGAGAGAAAGACGAGGAGAGCGAGGAAGAGAGGGAGGGAGGGAGAGAAAGAGGAAGAGGAAGGAAGAGACAGAGAGAGAGGAAGGAGGAAGGAAGAGGGGAGGGAGAGAGGGGCGGAAGGACGAAGAGAGAAAAGGGAGAGAAATGGAATAAAAGGAAGGGAGAGAGAGGGAGGGACAGAATGCATGAAAAAAGGAGAAAGCTTGGGAAATGGTCTGGCTGCATGTGAAGGCAAATGAGAATTTCAATATTGAGGAAAAGAGGAAGAGAGAGAGAGAGAGAAATGAAGAGAGGAAGGGAGGGACAAATTAAGCCAGAGAGAGATAAAGGTACACAGAAAGGGAGAGAGAGATAGAGAGACATACAAAGGAAGGCTGAAGTTGGAAGGTATTTTAAATACACATAAGTAGAGACGAGTTTGTGATAGTGGAAACACATGCATCATTGATTACTGTTCAATGGCCTGTTTGGCAACATATGGCCTAGAAAAGATTTGTAAGTTGTGTAGCCTCAAATTTGCATGGGTGCACACAAAACAGTCCTGCATTATATCCAATTCTTTGGAGCTATTTCTTTCATAACAATCTTTCTTTGTTTGTCCCATACATTACTGACCATGTTAGTACATGTATATCTGACCACTGAATTGACCCTTTGCCTCCTAGAACCAAGTAGTCCATGTATTAAGCCTATGGGAAATAGAGAATTCAGTAGTCAACAGATAAGGTTGCATTTCGAACAGCTTGTACGAAACCACATACAAAGTTTGATGTAAATTTATGTGCAGAACTAAACAATACTTGGTAGCGAACAGGACCCCAAATTACCAAATATCCTGGAATGAAATAATGTCAAAGAGAAGGCGAACAAGAAAAAAGGTCACAATACCATACCACAATGATATACTACCTACTGCTACTTCCAAGGAAGATTTAATTTGTGTCTTCCATTTAAGATCAAATAATCCTACAGTGAAGAGTTATTTCCATTTTACCATAAAGACCTCTGAGCTATCTACAGCGTTACAGGTCATTATCATCAATGTAAACGGATCCATTTACTACTACCGGTAGTTTCTTTACTTAGTACATGTAGCCTAGCAAACAATCTTAAATGTGTTGCTGGGATACATATCGTAGACTAGCTGACCTACTAATAGTACTATGTAGTAGGTCCATTGCTATATGAATGTAACGCTGATCATCTAATTCCTCTTAAAAACAAACAGTATTAGTTTCCAAAGTACACTTTGCAAGTGCTCTTTCGATCCTGTTTAAAGTATTATTCACAACGATACATTGATAGGCCTATATGTGTAAAATTAACTGTCAGGTGCTGTGTTCAATTCAGTACACGTTTGTACAAGTCACTACAAGTACATGTATTTAAATTAGAATGTTGTATATATTAGATCAGTTTTCTTTTCTCTGCTGTGTAGATTTGATATTATGGTATTGTTTTAATTTTTGGATATTCTTGAGAATGTCTTTGTTTCAAAAGATATCCGCTATGTTGTTCAACATTGCTGTAAATATTCTACATCTGTATATAATGCTAATAGTCGACCTCATTCAATACTGACTCTTTGAATAAGACCTCATTGTAAATAAGCTCTCAAATTTACATCAGCCATCCTGCCAATCCCCTCAGTGCATTAATCTTCATTTCATGAAGCCTGCACTTTTCAGTAAGAAGAATTTCTTGTTTCTTGAGTTAAATCTTCTCCTTTTTTCTGTCTTGTCTTTCTTACCACTCTATTGTTTATTCCATGCACATTTGGGCTTAAAAAATCAAATCAAATTCTCTAAATCCATATGTAGGTCTACTCTGCACACATTTAACACATTGACACAAATATCATTCTTCTGCTCTGGGAATGTAAAACATGACTTGAATCATACGGGAATATGTGCTAACCCCCCCCCCCCCCCCCCCCACCCCCGTTATTTAGGGTACATGTACATGAACGCATGTACTTGTAAATGGGTCATGCAGACTTGCCCTATTTTAAATCCTTTGAAATATATGGTTTGACCTCAAGCATTGCAGGAGTTTAAAAATGACTAACTATGTATTCCTGAATCTTCACCTACCATGCATGCCTACCAAATTGCAAATACCATTCAGGCATTATTATTTAGGATCACATCCCGTGAAATATCCCAATGAACTGCGCGCTGCGATTGGGATTACTGCAACCTGCAATAAGTAAGATTAAGCAGTGTTGAATTAATTTTCACTCTAGGCAGCTTACTACTCGTTTGGATGTAAAAATGCATTGTAACCAGATGTATTGTAGCCCGGCAAATTAAGGCCCAGTGCCAGGCTCGCCTGCATGAATACTTCGGCATTACACTGCTCTATGTGTAGGTCACAGTTTACATGCATACGTCAATAACATAGCAATGGTGCTTAGTTTATTACCTTTCCCGATGCATGCACTGTACCTTGGATGATCAAAAGACATCTACAAGTTCAACGTGGGCTAATTATGCTGACTTGTCGTCGATTGTTGCTGTTAGCAGGTTGTACCAGAGGACTTCATTTCAGGGGCCGGGCGGGCGGCGCAACCAAGTCTTATGTGTTCTGAATTCTGTGCATTTACTTGCATGGTGCGGTGTTGCATGCATGTGTGCGGACGCGCGATTTCTTTGCGGTAAATAAATCGGGGAAATTCCCTGTCAGAGAGCAGGCGTATAATGGCCTGGTGTATGAGGCGCAGCAAACCATAATTATAGTGCATTTTCTTCTTCTTTCTTCCTCCGTTTTCATCCATCTCCTATAAATTCCTCCTCCTCTAGTACGGCTTTCGCAGTGGCAGATCCTGTTCAACCCAATTGACTGTTGTCCTCCAACAGGACTTAAATGACATTGTTCAATGGTCAAGTAACTGGCAGCTTCCGTTCAACGAAGGAAAGTGCAAATTAAAGTGATACACTATGGAAAGAGCAACAAGAAGTTCGCCTACACCATGGAATGCCCCGATGGGGGAAAAGATGTGACAACGGACGAAGGAATGAGAGAAAAGGATCTGGGGGTATTATTCGACTCAGATCTGTCTTTCTGCGCCCATGTAGCTGATATGTCTCCAAAAGAGCCAATTTCAAGTTGGGAATCATCAAACGTTCTTTTTCATCCCTTGGGTCGAGTGGCATGCTACAACTATATAAGACCATAGTGCGCCCAACACTAGAATATTGCAATGCAATCTGGAGACCAACGTACCTATAAAGGATCAAGATCTATTGGATAAGGTTCAGCAACGAGCTACGCGACTCATCCCAGATGTAAAGCATCTATGCTACGAAGACAGACTCAAACTCTCAAACTACCATCACTAGAGTACCGTAGACAGAGGGCTGATCTTCTTCAAATATACAAGATCATGCATGGATTTGAGGCAGTAGAGAAGAATGACATGCTTGAAATCATTGAAGAATCCAGAACAAGGGGACACAGGCTCAAAATAAGGAAGCCCCACTGCAAGTCTAAGATGAGGCAGATTTAATTTCAGTGCCGAGCATAAATAATTGGAATAACCTTCATGAAATTGCCATAAATGCCTCATCAATCAATAAGTTCAAGTCAGAACTTGAAAATCATTGGAAGCACCATCCGCTGAAATACTACCCATACCAACGCGAATCCAATGCAGTAAAGAGGGGCACATAAGCTGAAGCTTCAAGCCTCGACACCAAAGTAAACCAAAGTAACTAAAAGAGGCATATATAGGCCTGCAAATTTAAGAGGGGTCTCCTCCATTGCTTGAGCCTCATTGAGTATGTTTCATGCAATGTCCATGTCTTTAAATTTCAGAAAATTCAAATAATTTCAATAAGATTCTTAAAAGTCCTGCAAATAGTGGTCTCCACAGCTTTTCGAACCTTGTTTTTTGTTATTGCATGTCCTCAAAAGTCACATTTTACGTGATTTCAAGCAGCGATATATCTGGATTGAGATTGAGCACCCTTACCGGCACCCCTACCGTCTTTTTGCGCCTTGATTATTTCGGAGGCGCGGGGGCGGGGAACCGGGGCAAGTCACATAACTGCCAGGGCTCCAATATATGCGAATTAGCTCGATGCCTTAATTGTAAGTCCCGTGCTTACTAGGTTCCTGGTGATGCTGAAGTACATGTAGCAAGGATGAGAATAAACAAGTGATAGGCAGTGACTGAAGAGTGAGTGGGAGGGAAATTAGAGAAAGAGAGAGAGAGAGAGAGGGTGGTAGGGGGGAGCGGGAGCGGGGGATCATGAGCCGGTGGGAAAGGAGGAGGGGTATGTAGGCCTCAGTACAAATGATTTCACATAAATATTTTGTCATATCGTCGTACTGAGCAGACATAAGCATGAATTGGTATGAAAGAGTATACTGCTTGAGGTTTGAGGTTTGTTCGTTTGACTGCTAATTAAGAAAGCATGTATAATTGTAAGTAAGCAGGCCGTCCTCTCTACCAATCAGTCAGTCAATCAATCAACAACTTAATCAATCAGTCAGTCAATCAATTAGTCAATCAATCAGCAAATTAATCAATCAACAAATCAATCAATCAATCAACAAATCAATTAATCGATCAATCAAACAATCGATCAAACTATGATCCAACTATCCACCTATCAGCCGTCGATCCTCTGCCATTAATCAATAACAATCGACCTCCCCAAAATTTTGATTTATCAAATCAAAGTCGTTCAATCTATCATTTTGAAAAAGCATATCCTTTAGGAGAAAATACACAAATCAAGCAAACAAAGGAATAATACAATCAAGTAAAGTACAAGTAAAGACAAAACATAACTATGCTTGGTTGAATGAAAATTTATTTTACTCAAGTTCTAGTTCTAAACAAAACATTGTGTCCATTTATCCATAATTTTGTTATCCCCTAAGGCTTTGTGGCTGCCAAGAGAGTGACAAGGATGTAAATGACATATCATTTTTTAGAAATAATAGAATTATACATAAATTATTGTTTCCCGATCAAACAGAGAGTATGCATGGATGTCGAATAGATTTACACTGCTTTTTGATCTAATAGCCATACGTATAGGCCATGGAAACACAAACCTTATTCACCATGACATAAAAAGCTACTTTTGTTTCTTTTAGGAAGACATTTATTGTTGAATTTGTGTCAAGCACAGTTAAGAATAGTGCTTCACGTGGCTTATATAATGTAAAAACGAAATTAACCAATAACCGATTCTGCGTTCGAAACAAGAAAACGTAAGGTAATTAAAGTTAACATTAGGTCAGGAGTGTCTGGAAAGCTATGCATCCTCATTCCAGTTGAGCCCTGCTGTGAATGAATGAATAAGAGAATAGAGGAAAACATATTATAATTATATCGATCAGATTCAGAATATATAACATTTCATGGAAGAGACGTCTTATATTTATTAATGCAAAAATTGAATTAAAATGCGAACTTTTTACAACATAGGTCTGAGTATATAATTTTCAAACAGAATTTGTTATATTAACATCCCCCTAACAACGTCGATTGTTAAAAAATGACTTTAAACAATTGAGGAAATCCCCGGGGGTCTTTCCGTCCCCCATCCCCCAGATTTGGAAGGTGACACAATGTCAGAGGCAGTGCATTATACTGACACTACTTCGGATTTAAGTATATTGTAGCCATCTGCTGAAACAGTGTCCGGATGTTTTGTCCCACAATGCATTAACTGATCAGCGCTCCATCGAGATGATGGTGTTTGGAACAGGAACCGGAAATCGCTCTGTTTACGCTGTGTGTACCCCTTTGCCGAAAGATGGCGCAATTTCTTATTAGTCTTTCATAATGCCCCCTCCCCTCAATGTAAATCACCATGATAAGTCGTTCGTACGAACCTTTGTGACCGTAGCATTACTTACAAACATAGATTTGCTTTCTTAGCTGTAAGGTAAAACAAACAAACAAACAAACAAAAAAACAAAACAAAACAATAAAATATTGTCTCTACTTACAATCCTCGTTTGTGTCAGCTATTTACTTCTTCCCTCCGGTTCTCCAGCCGTATGGGAAAATGCTAGGAAAGAGAATGAATATTGATTAACTTTTCAAATAGCACAAACGCTCACTACACTAGCAGATCATCACAAAATAATAAGTACCCATGCTTGAGGGAAGATTATTGCTTTGTACAACGCAAATGATATGCAAAATAACCAATTTCTTGTTTTGATTATAGCTCCCCATGGAATCCGTTTTTAACACCTGTACATAATGTTTTGCATGGGAACAGTTTAATAATCTTGAAGCTTTTGGTATACCTATACTATGATAAATACAATGTGGCACAGTAAGATTATCAGTTTGACATCTAAACATCTAAACAAAGAAGAGATCATTGTTGTTTTAGGCATCGACATTTAAGAATAATTTGAAGTTACTATCATTGTTTTTATTATTGTTGTTGTTCTTGTTTATAATATCATTAATATTATTATATTATTATTATAATCACTATTATTGTTAATGTTGTTATTCTTTCAATTATCCTCATCAGTTTCATCATTACCGAAGCAAAATACAGAAATTCACCCTTCAAACTTCATTTACGACCAAAAATGGTTATAATATATTTTTTTGAATCAGCAAATTTGTCGGAAATTTGCGACACCGTTTATCTTAGCACTACAGAATGAATTATTTAATTTCTTTAATGTTTTAAAGTCGGAAGAGTCGTCCAGAATATTGTGCAGTCAGCCATTTTACATTCGCAAGGCACTGATAATATAACAAATGCCCTAAATATTTTTGCTTTGCTGAAATGGTCGACAAATTAAAATTACAGAATTCCTAGTGGCTTAACCAGAATTTCCACAAAAACAACAGACGGAATATGAGCAAACCCTAGTATACCGTAGACATAATGCCCATTATTATATCATTCATCATATTGATAGTAGGATTATTATATAACAATTTCCTAGGCCTCAAATTAGAAAGGTGTGGGGGAATTTTACGTTTATTCCACCATTAAATAGATGCGTAAACTACTTCTTTTTATGATCACCCCTCACAGTACTGGCATTGTTACGTCATTTTACAATACGATGCATTCCCATCTAATGACGGCCGATATCCATTTTACTCGAAATGTATCATACAATAAATTGTAACCAAATATAATACATATACTTCTTTTGTGAAATGCCTCGATTCAAATTATGTAATTCATCTATAATGAATAATTGTATTCCAATAGTCAGACTGCAAAAAGCATACATTAGTTGTTGCCAAGTATATAGGTCAAACATTATGACATGTCCTACTTAATAACACGTAATGTATGCATATTGCAATCTGCTATTGAAATACAATTATTCACTACGGGTGAATGTATATTGAGGCACTTCACAAGGAAGTATGTATTAAATCTGGTAACATTATGAAAATAGATTATTGACTTACAATGGACGTCCTTTTCCTTTTCCTCTCTTCTCCATGTCTTGCATACCGATAATGAGGTCAGGATCACGTTTATATCCGTCATCGTTCACCACCTCAACATCGAATTCATCCGAGGCTGAAGCTACCAGGATAAGAGCAATGGAGGCGAAGGCGAGAACGAGAAGGAGCTTGGAAGCCATTGTTCAGAGTTGATAGGAGCTTAAATCAACAAGAAAGAAAAGGAACGTGTACCAGATAATTGCCATTAACATTGAAGTTGCCAATATGATGACCTGTATAATTATCTTACCACCAGACGAGGAGGCTAATCGTAAGAATCGAATCAATACAGTTAATCTACTGCTATAAAATAAAATCAAAATTCAAGTTATTTCATATGACAATTGTGAATTAAGAAAAGATAACCATCTGTCCATTGCCCCTCAAATCATCTCTGAAACATTT
The DNA here is from genome assembly GCA_035222895.1 of Strongylocentrotus droebachiensis. Taxonomy (NCBI): domain Eukaryota; kingdom Metazoa; phylum Echinodermata; class Echinoidea; order Camarodonta; family Strongylocentrotidae; genus Strongylocentrotus; species Strongylocentrotus droebachiensis. The sequence goes on from JAVYIG010002116.1 coordinate 48,610, forward strand.
ATTCATTAATTTTGATCGTACGTTATTTATGAGCACATTTGCATTATTCTATAAAACAAAGTATTCAATGATTTTTTTTGGAGATACAAATACATAAAGACGTCAATAGTTCAATCGAATCTACATATTGATCTTTTGAAGCAAAATTTCAGTTTATCATTAATAGAATATCGGATTAATGGGTATCTTGTCTTTCTTTCTTCAGTCTAGTCCTAGTCCTTGATAACTGAACGTGAATTATTCCTATTTGATTATAGTTCTAACTTAGATCTACATGTAACAAGTCCTTGTGGTGAAATCAAAACGAAAAACACTTACTCTTTCTTCTGGATCAAGAGGTAGTATCCAAGATGGCACACAGGCGATGTCTGGTTAATAATCTCTCATTCCGATCACTTTTATAGCTTTTGAGAAAATATCAGCTGTCAATTAGAACTCGTGTCTTCACCATGCCTGATATAGCTTCTCTCCTTTGGGAGGATCTGATTACAATCTTAACACCGTCTTAATCAAAACAGACGGAGTCTCCAAGACACCTTGGCAGATTTATGATGACAGAGACTGGTAAACTTATATCATCCGTTACGTAATATGGTCTGAAATTACTGAGTGCAGAGACCATCATGAAGAATCTTTAAAAGGTGAAATTCAAAGAGGGAAAGAAATGTATAAATCACTTGAGATTCTCAAGGGGGTAATAATTATCATAGATGACCCTCGGCTAGTTTGATATATATGGTCAGTTTCAAGACAGTGTGGTCTTTTGATGAAGTCATAGGCTTGATTACAACTTTATTAAAGATATCAATGCCCTTTTAAAAGTTTATGGACTGTGTGTCAATGAGGGGTGCATTTCTTTCATCCCCCCTTTCTCAGTCTCTCTCTCTCTCTCTCTCTCTCTCTCTCTCTCTCTTTCTCTCTATCTCTCTCTATCTTTCTCTGTATCGGTGAATCGCCATTTGCTCTATAAATGTACTTACCAAATAGTCTATTCCCAGGTCTTATAATAAGTTGATGATGTTATTATTTATGATTAAATTAATATTAAACAATATGGATAGTAAACAAAATGGGCATTATAGAAAAACTCGGAATTCGACCGACCAGAACTTGGACTAAACGAGCAATGGACCAAATGGATAGTGAACTTATTAGAGATTAGACCAAACGGTAATAAATCTCTCTCCACCTCCCTTCCATCCCCCTCCTTTTTCTATTTCTCCCTCTCCCTCTCTCTTATTTGAACGACATCCATCTAACTAATAGTTTATATAATGCATATAATTATATTTGTTCAATTAGAATTACAAATCACGGCTTGGTAGGAAGACATTCGACAGATATCTGTATATAGAACAATAGAAAGACAGATATTATACTTGCATTCATGAATCCATTGATATTTATATAAGGAAAATGGATGAAAAGCCTAATGAAGAAAGCGAGACTTTTCATTTTAATCATGTGCAGCACGAGAGATTCGATGAGCTGAAGAGGTTCAATTTTCAAGTTCGACCTAAATTGCATAAGCATTTGATCGAATTTCGGTTTCTACATACATTTTTAAGTGCAAAATTAATCATTATAGAGGCAATCCAATTTAAAGTACGATAACAGCTTGGTCTTTACGGGAATGGCTCCTTTCCTATATTACTATAGTAGCCTAGCTACGTTCGGTTTCGAGTGGACATGTGCTCCACCCCCCCCGACAAAAAAAAAACCGAATGGCAAAACTGAGGGGAAAGGAGGGAGGGAGAAAAAAATTGTTTTTACTTTTTGTTTTGTTTTGCCAGGGGGGGGGGCATTTTCCTTTTTTTTTATTTAAAAAAGGTAAAATAAACGTTACCATATTTTTGTTCTACATGTTTGTTTGCCAGGAAGGGCGCCCCCCCTCCCTGTGGATCCGCACCTGAATCACTGCACTGATAACACGTAGATCCATTTATCTCAGATTTAACATTGTTAAGCGAAGCCTTAAAGAAAAACGGCTGTGAAGGATTCAAGAGAACGTCAAAAGGTAGTTTCGCGGTGTCCCACAAACATGGGCTCCGAAAGTGGATGGGAGGGGGAGGCAGTGGGGTGCTCGTCCTCCCCCCAATTGAAAAGTGGGGGGGGGGGGGGCAAAACGCATTTTCGCGTTAAGAGCCACTTCCCCCTTATCATAACCCCCCTTTCACCTCAGATAAATACCCCTATTAAAATGTGATCGGTGCCCCTTTTCTTTCAACAAATGCACATTTCCCTTTATCATTAGTGCCCATTTTTTACATTCTCATAAGTGCCTCATTTCATGTAGGGTCAGTAATCCTTTTTAGATCGGATGCGATAAGTGCCCCTTTTCACCTCTGATAATTACCCTTTTAACAATGACATGTGCCCCTTTTCCCTTTCTAATAAGGAACCTATCCCTTTTTCATAAATGCCCCTTTTCACTTCTTATAAATGCCACTATCAAATCTGATGGGTGCCTCTTTTCCGTCGACAAGTGCCCATTTCCCATTTTCATAAAATGCGTGCCTCTTTTTTAAAGTGAAAGAAGTGCCCCATTTTCACCTCTGATAATTAGCCATATTGCTCCGGTTGTCTCATTTTCGCTCGCTGGACGTATTTAGCAGACGGCAATCGGCGGATTAGACGACACTTGGTAGTGACTTTGTATGTGAGATTGCTTTGCTAAATATAAAATACAAGAACATTTTCCATATCTTTAAACTATCATTGATATCTGATAATTAACCAGTTATTAAAATAAACCTACCAAACTACATAATACAACGAAATACTTGACTTAAAGTAGGGGATTTTGGTCTGGTGCACAATTGCACCCCTCTGTAAATAATCGAATAGTCCATGGTGATCATGAATATTCATGTTTTTGCTTACCTCGGCAAAGTGCTTGGCTATACTAAATGGAAAAAAATACGGTGGGGGGTTGGATGAAATGGACATAATGAACCGATCAGAACTGATCTATGATAATTCATGCTTATTATCCTTCGTGTGCTTGAGCTATAACCTTACAATCCCGTGGCAAATTGCGTCAAAAGTTCGACTTGTTTCACATGTGTTATATAGGCAATGGCGAGTTAGCGACCTATTTTGACCAAATTACGGTGGGTGAACTTTCAAAAGTCAATGGGACATGAGGGTTCCAATGAAAGAGCTAGTATCAACGTACGTCGGGGTGGATGTGCTTTTCGTTTAAACAAAAAATGAATTTTTAACGATTTGTTTTTGTTTGTTGTAAAAGTCAGTAGGCTAACATGTTAGGCTGCTGACTCTGACGTTAGGGGGCGTTGTCAAATGAGACTAAACGGAGCTATATGCTTTGTACTTTGGTATGTGCTCCTCGTCTTTTCTTATAAGTGTCTTAACCCTTTGATAAGTGTCCCCTTTTCTTTTCATCAATAAACGTGCCCTAATTTCAAGCGACTAAGAGCAATTTCTCCCAAAGTTCGCTCGCAACGCTCGCTTGTAGTTATAGATGTTATAATTATATAACTTATCGAAGGCCTTTTCAGTCTTCCGTTATGAGAATGTAATATAACCCCATCAGGATTGGGGTTTTCGTCTTTTAAAGATGTAAGTTTTCACAGTGCGACGTCACAAATCTTACACATTTTCCTCGCTCACTTTGCTCACTCGTAAATGATTTTTGAGACCATCACACCCAACTGTAAAGTATGATGCTTAACCCTAATAAGGCCGGGGGGGGGGGGGGGGGGGGGCCATTATGGCCTTTTTTTTTAGAGTCTTGCGCATCTTTAAAAAAATATATAAAAAAATCGGACCTATAGTTACAAGGTCACGTGACCTTTTGTCTTTGCATGTCAGCCCGAAAATCGCTCATTTTTGTGATTTGTGTACAAAACATATGGAAATGTCATTTTTCCTAAAAATAGATCAAACATTGGTTATTGGGTCTTGTTTAAAGTTTAGGTGGTTGTTTTGGGAGTCAAAATAGTTGAATTGTAGGAAGAAATGAAAAAAAAAAAAAAACAATAACATAAATAAGTTTAAAAAACAATGAAATACATAAGAAATTATCAAAACAAGAGATAACATAAGGAATAAGCTGGCTCTTCCAAATTTTTTTGTCGTATTATTGTTCCAAATGGTCTAATGAATATATGTAGTGAACAAGAATGCTTAAATATGAATAATATATGATTTATGGGTAAAAATGTGATTTTATGACGTTATTTGCATAAATTACCATAAATATGCAAATGAGTGATTTTTTTCAAAAAATTGAAATTATCATATTGTTCTATACACTTCACTTGACATGCGTGCAAATTTTCGCGGCGATCGGCCGTTTTACGGCCGAGATCTTAGGGGGGGGGGGGCCATAATGGCCCCCCCCCCCCCCGGCCGTAGTAAGACTTCAAATAGCCCGGCCTTATTAGGGTTAAGCAATATCTTATAAGATGTATAAAGAGAAACAAATATTGAAATCATCCCTGATAATGTAATCACAATATAGGGGTATATACAAATGTCTAAGAAATTGTATATTTTCGCTTTGAAGGTGACCTTTTTTTCTCCAGAAAATGCCCTTTTTTGTTGGTGCCCCCCCCCCCCCCCTCCCTCCACTTTGGAAGTCGCTCCGCCGCCCTTGGCCGTCTCTTTACGCCTTGATTATTTCGGGGGCGCGGGGGCGGGGAACCGGGACCAGCCACAGAACTGCCAGGGCTCCAAGATATGCGAAGCTCGATGCCTTGTGAGCCCTGAAAGCAGAAAGAAAAGACGTGCTGACGGGGGTCTGTTGATGCTGAACGGTACATGCAGCAAGGACGAGAAGAATTGAATGTCGGGCAGTGACCGAAGAGTGATTGTAAGTGCAGGCACGTCTTCTCTTCCAATCACTCAATCAACCAAGCAAACAATCAAACAGTCAATCAATCAATCAATAAACAAATCAATCATTCAATCAATTAATAACTTAGTCAATCATCAATCAATAAATCAGTAAATAAAAACTTAATCAATCAGTCAATCAATCAATCACTCAACCAAACAAGCAATTAAACAGCCAATCAATCAACCAAGCAAACAATCAAACAGTCAATCAATCAATAAACAAATCAATCATTCAATCAATTAATAACTTAGTCAATCATCAATCAATAAATCACTAAATAAAAACTTAATCAATCAGTCAATCAATCAATCACTCAACCAAACAAGCAATTAAACAGCCAATAAATTAGTCAATCAACAAATCAATCAGTCAATCAATTAATAACTTAGTCAATCATCAATGAATAAATCAGTAAATACACAACTTGATCAAGCAGTCAATCAGTCAATCAACAGACCAAACACGCAAACAAAACAGTCGATCAAACAGCCAATCAATCAATATTTCACCAAATTAATCAACCAATCAATCAATAATTCAATCAATAATGAACCAATCAATCGATACCTCAATTAGTCATCGATCAATCACCAATCATTAATCAGTAAATAAAAACTTAATCAATCAGTCAATCAATAAATCAATCAACCAACCAAACAAGCAATCAAACAGCCAATCAATTAGTCAATCAACGAATCAATCAGTCAATCAATTTATAACTTGGTCAATCATCAATGAATAAACCAGTATTTTTAGACAAATTTAAACAGGGTATTGGTGACTTGGAAAAGCCTGATTGACCCATTGCAAACGATGATGCAGATAAAGCAGAAACACTGAACTTATTCTTTGCATCAGTCTTTACTAAGGAGGATTTATCTCTTGTACCAGCCCTTGATCTAAGGATTTGTGACAAGCAACTGGATACGGTCTGTTTTAATTATGAAAATGTCAAAAAAGCTATCATGAGATTGGACCAATCAAAATCTCCTGGACCAGACAACATTCACAATCGCATCCTTAAGGAATTAGTGGACGACATTTCCCAGCCACTTGCCCATCTTTTTAACAAATCTAGTATGTCGAGTAGTGTGGTATGTGACTCATGAAAAGAAGCCAATGTGACTCCTATTTTTAAGAAAGGAGATAAAAAGAAACCAGGAAATTATCGTCCAGTCAGTCTAACCAGTTCTCTTTCCAAATTAATGGAGACCATTGTACGTGATGAAATTGTCAAATATATGAATGAGAACTCTCTGTTCACGGAGGAGCAGTACGGATTTAGAAGAAGTAGATCTTGTGCTACACAGTTGCTAAATGTTTCTGAAACCTGGACAAAGGAATTAGACAACAAGGGAAGTATTGACTGTATCTACTTGGATCAGGCGCGTACGCAGGATTTTTTCAAGGGGGGGGGGGGGGGGGGGGGTTTTAACATTTATAAATCGGGCCGAAAATTTCGTAACGACTCAGCCCACCGCTGAATAAGCGGGGGGGGGGGGGGGGGGGGGGGGTAAGAGGACACTTTTTTTGTTTTGTTTTCCCCCCAAAATCGCAACGACTCAGCTGACCGCTGAATAAGCGGGGGGGGGGGGGGGGGGGGGGGGGGGGGGGGGGGGGGGTTAAGAGGACACCCTTTTTTTTTTTTTGACCTCGAAATTTGAAAATTTGACATTTTGATCCTTTGGGGGGGGGTAGGGTCACCTGTTTTTGGTCAGTCATGGGGATAATTTTTTTTTTTTTTTTTTTTTTTTTTAATAATAAAAAAAAAAAAAAAAAATCCAAAGGGGGGGGGGGGGGGGGGTTTTAGTTTTTTTTTAGGGGGGTTTACACACATAAAAATACCAAAGGGGGGGGTTAACCCCCAAACCCCCCCCCCCCCTGCGTACGTCCCTGCAATCAATTCATCACTCAACCCATCACTCAATCAATCAAACAATCAATCAAGCTATGATCCAACCATCCATCTATCAGCCGTCTATCCACTGCCATCAATCACTAACAATCGACCTCCCCAAAGTATTGATTAAAACAAATCAAAGCCGTTCAATCAAAGGCATTTTGACAAGTGTATAATTATTAAGAAAACACACAGACACACAGAGGAATAATACACGTAGAGTACATAAAGAGACATAAACATATGCTGGGTTGAGCGAAAATTTATTATAATAAAGTTCTAGAAACATCACATTGTGGACATAAAAATCATACATGGCAGGTCGTACTGAGTGTATCATACTAAACATTAATGAACTCAGTACACATACTATACAATGACTACTTGTAGGCCCACTCTCTATTTTGATATCCGCTATAAGGCTTTGAGAATGACAATGGTATATAAAATGACATATCATTTAACAAAATAAAAAATACATGTATGATTTTTTCACAGTCAAATTTTGTTAAGAACAAGGAATATGGATGTAAAATAGATTTTAAATGTTTTTTGAACTAATTGAATAGCCACAAGTACATGCAAACAAAATCCTTATTAACCATGACATAAAAAGCTACTTTTGTTTCTCTTGGGAAGACCTTTATTGTTGAATTTATGTCAAGCACAGTTAAGAATGGTGCTTCACGTGACTAATGCAAAAACGAAATTAACCAATAACCGACTCTGCTTTCGAAGAAAGAAAAAAACGCCAGGAAATTAAAGTTAACGTTTGGTGAGGAGTGTTGGGAAAGGTATGCATCCTTATATCCAGTTGAGATCTGCTGAAATAGATTGAATAAGAGAAATCAGAAAAAAATACTATTAATCATTTTTATTTTTATTTATTTATTTATTTCTGATCTTTTGACAGGGTAGCCCATTCACCAGCAAGTAGTGGTCTTCCATGGGGCCCTGAATGAACATATTTACATCGTTTATAACATTTATACAGAACAGTTACAAAAATAATACTCGTTTGCAAAATTAACATATATCATTAACCTAGTAAGCAGTAATGTCAATAGGAAAATATTAATTAAGTCGCAATTATGTGAATAAGACATGTAAATATTACAGAACATGCACGTAGTGTATGTACGGCTGAGCCATTCACAAATTACAACTTTGTTTAAACAATCTCTTAAATGAATTGACAGAGGAAGCCGTTCTCAACGAATTATCTAGCTTATTCCATTCAAATATGGAAGAAACAATTGGGCTACACTTATAACAATCAGTGTGAAATCTAGGCACACGTAAACATCCACTGTCTATTTGCCTTGTATGATGCTCATGTACATCATTAGGATTGATTAAGCCTACCTGAAGGTAAGAGGGTGCTAAGTTATGAACGCATTTATATATCATCATAACGCGACTTAACTCAAACCGCTTGTCTAGTGTCATCCATTTAAGACTTGTGAACAAATCAGCCGACGGTGTGTCATATGTCTTGTTCAATATTATTCTTGCGGCCCTCTTTTGAATTTTTTGCAGCTTAGTTGTATGAGAATGAAATCGGTTCGACCATACAACAGAGCAGTAATCTAATCGTGGCAACACTAGACTGTTATAAAGTAACTTTAAGGATTTTTGAGGCAAAAAACTCTTTGCTCTCTTTATCATGCTAATGTTTTTCTGGGTAAGTTTACTTACGTTTTCGATTTGTTTAGACCATTTCAATTCTTCATCTATCAAAAGTCCTAAGCATTTGGTGAATTGAACTCTTTTGATCAAATTGTCGTTTAATGAAATGGTGAAAGATTCAATTTTCTTGAGATTAGCAGGAGAGCCTATTAACATGACACAAGTTTTTTCAGTGTTAAGAACAAGACGATTTTCCTTAATCCATGCCATGACTCTGTTTAACGCAACAGTTAATTTTTCTTCCACAACAGTTGCATCATTTGCACTGACGGTAAGTGTCGTATCGTCAGCATACATATCTATGATACCTTCAGGAGTACATTCAGGTAGACTATTAACATATATTGAAAATAAAAGGGGACCAAGAATTGAACCTTGTGGCACACCTAATTTGATGGTTGATGGATGCGACTTGGCTCCTTTGAATTGGGTCACTTGTTGTCGATCCCCTAAATATGATTTGAACCAATAAATAGTCCTATTACTACAACCTATACAAGCTAGTTTATGTAGAAGTAGATCATGGTCAACAGTATCAAAAGCCTTACGAAGATCTATGAAGGCAACTCCAGAAAGTTCTTTGTTATCAATATTCAACGACCATTGATTTACAAGTTTTGCAAGGGCAGTAGCTGTTGAATGTTTAGGTCTAAAACCAGACTGATTAGGGTGTAATAATTTATTCACGTCCAAGAATTCACTGAGTTGTTGGTGGACGGCCCTTTCTATAATTTTACTCACGATAGGTAATATCGAAATGGGACGGTAATTATTCAAAGAAGAAATATCTCCAGATTTGAATATTGGTACTACCCGAGCCTTTTTCCATTCACGTGGAACAACTCCTGTAGACAGGGATTTGTTAATGATATCACAAAGAGACTCTGCGATAACATTCTTCGTCATCTTTAAAAGTTTACAGCTGATGTGATCTTCACCAGTTGCTTTATCTATACTCAGATTATCAATCTGTTTCAATACCAAATCCTCAGTAATCAAATTCAAATTAAATTGCGAATGAGTTGGACCAATATTATTGTCCTCGTCTACTCTCAGTTGAGACTTATTCCTTCGCAGGTCCTTTGTAATCTTAGTAGCATTAGAAATGAAAAAGTCATTAAAAGCTTCAGCAATATTTGCATTGTCTGACACATTAGCACCATCAACATTTATGCTATTGGGAGATATAGGTAATGACTTAGGCACAAGGTTTCTCAAACATCTCCACATTTGCTTACTATTGTTATGATTTTGCGAGATCTGGTCTGCATTATATTCTCTTTTTCTTTTCCTCATGAGATGAATAACTGTATTCTTTAGATATTTGTAGGTGTCCCAAAGATCATCACTTTTGTTAGCTTTAGCAGCTTTGAGAACTTTATCACGTTCCGTCATAAGCTTAACAATCTCGTCAGATATCCATGGACATGCCTTTTTTCTTATCCGCTTTTTACATACTGGTATGTGCTTGTTGATTATATTATTGAATAGAGTCAACCACATATCCCACGCAACATCAACATTATCTATATCTTTTATGACCTGCCAAGGAGTACTTCTCAATTCACTGTAAAATTTCTCCTCGTCAAGATTTTTAAACGAGCGAAATTCTGCGTATTCGGATTTGTTATGGATCTTTGCACTAAAATCGCGAACCGTATACACCAAATAATGATCACTTATGCTAGTTTCAAATATTCCCCATTCATTGTAAAGTTCCTTGTCTGATACAAATATCAAATCAATTAAAGTAGAAGAGGTATTTGTAACTCTTGTGGCAGTATCAATTAGCTGACTTAACCCGTACATATTTGTATAAAACATTAACTTTTCAGCATTCAGATCAAGTTGGTGTGGCATACAATCACAATTGAAATCACCTAAAATAATACAGCTCATATCTTCCGAGAGAGCAGAGTCCAAATTTCCGTCTAATTCTTCAAAGAAATCAACGTGAGAATTTGGAGGTCTGTAAAACTCTCCAACCAGGATGGGAGACTTATTTGGATAATGCAATTCAAACCAAAGGCATTCTAAAGTAGAAGAAATCAAATCATCCCTTCTTTTATAATTGAACCTCTTGGATATATATACAGCCACACCACCACCATGTCTCGTACGGTCTCTACGTAATAAAATATAATCATCTATATACAATTCAGAATCATCAATCATGGAGTCGCAAAATGTTTCATTTAAACCAATAACATCAAATGATGCATTTCTCAGAAGTAATCTAAGTTCGTCAATCTTAGCAACTAAGCTATGAATATTCAAATGGGCAAATTTTAAGCCCCTGTTTCTAAACGGAGGAACTGAACCACCTTCCAACTGTTTAATGTTACTCTTATTCAGTTCATGAGATTGATCCTGAAGATTATGATGTAGTATGCCAGTACCAGAGACAGAGTTTAACTGCATGTTGCCATGACGAGACGTAGATGCTCGTTCCACCCCTGTTGAGCTTTTGTGAGTGGAAACATTGGAAGAGCAGGTGCAGACTTTAGCCTCCCTCTCGGAGCAATCATCTCGAAATCCTGCGTTGAAGATCCAACAACTTCAGCGTAGGACGTTTGCTGAGTAGGTGTAGGTGGCCCTCGAGGTCGCTCAATAAAGTGGCGTAGATTAGAGGCAAGAACAGCTTGTCCTGTCTTATTGATGTGGACCCCATCTCTGCCAAGGTGCCTGTCACCTATGTTGTCATTGTCAACGAAACCCCATCTCCTTTCACGGGCAGCTCTTCTCAATCGCCCATTAACCCCATCGACACTGCGCCTCTGGTGAACCGATTCCCATCTGCGGTGTATAACACCAGACAAGCATACATCACAGCCTTTCGTTGCAATCACGTCTGCTAATGCTATGATGTCATTGGCGGTTGATGTACTACCATTACTTTTCGACAAGTCATTTGACCCGACATGTAGAATGACGTCTCCTTTCGCCTTTACACCCTCAGTAGCCTTCTTAGAGGAGATATCAGCCACCGTTGCCCCTGGGTTCGGATGGCAGACTACTCTATGTTTTCGGCTCAGGAGTCGGCCCTCGATGTGCTTGATCATCGAGTCGCCTTCGATGACAACATCTGGTAGCTCAGACAAGCGGCGTTGGCGATGCCCTTGTCGAAACTCATTGGTTTGGTCGCTCGTCGACATCGAAGTCGAAGGCTTTGCGTCAGTGCCTTCGAAAACAGCAGCAGGTACCTCCAACAGGCGGCGCTGGCGATGCCCATCTCGGTACTGTTTCATCTGGTCGCTCGTCGACATCGGAGTAGGAGGCTCGACGTCTGTGCCTTCAAGGACAGATTCATGTAGCTCAGATAAGCGGCGCTGGCGATGCCCATCTCGGTACTCTTTCATCTGGTCACTAGTCGACATCGAAGTAGCAGGCTCAGCGTCAGTGACATGATTATCCGCAAGGACATCGAACCTATTCTTCGTCGGGACGGTATAAACAACTCTTGAGATAGTTCCCACTATCTCATTGAGATCTGTTTTCTCCTTTACCAGATCAGCACTATCGAACTTAGCTTCAAGATGGATAAGCCTGTCGGCTAGTTCATTAACTGACGACAAAACTAGATTGAATAGGTCATAGAGATCAGCTTGCTCAGTATTCGTCTCCTGATTTCTTTTGTCATTACTCGCTTGATGGATATTGTCATTGATTGCACTTTGCAGCCTATTAACCAAAGTTTCTTTTACACCATTTTTATTTAGACCACGTTTCTGCAGTTCAGCTTTGAGTTCCTTCACACGGAGACTTCTTACGTTAACGATGGTCATTGTGACGTCATTTAATATAATTGTTCACCTGTTTGCTGAAAAGTACTGCGTTAACATCAGTGCGTAATACTGAGATAACTCACTAGCGCACACTTGCGTTGTATCTTTGCGCTCACTTGCGCTGTATCCAAGATGAATTCTGCGTAAAGTGTTTATATTGCGCTTAATGTTCAAAAATCAAGAAAATAAATATTTAAAAAATTGACCAAAATAACAGTATAAAATGGCCAAAATCTTTAAAAGTCTAAAAATTTGTGAAAAATGAATTACACAAATCTCACCACTGTCCTTTCGTCGTCAGTTTGGTATAAAAAGTTTCCTTGAGTCCATTATTTGGCTGCAGAAAAGTGCATTTTTCAGGAGCTCGCGAAAAACACGTCCATCTCAAGAGACGTCTGGGAGAGACGTCTTTATTTATTAACGGGAAAATGTGGTTATAATTCCCGTGCCTTCCCGTCCCCACCCCCAGATGTGGAAGGTGACACAATATCAGAGGCAGTGTATTCTACTGACACTACTTCGGATGTACGTATATTGTAGCCATCTACTGAAACACTGTCCCGATGTTTTGTCCCACAATTAACTGATCAGCGCTTCATCGAGATGATGGTGTTTGGAACAGGAACCGGAAATCGCTCTGTTTACGCCGTGTGTACCCCTTTACCGAAAGATGGCGCAATTTCTTGTTAGTCTTTCATAATGCCCCCTCCCCTCAACAAATCACCATGATAAGAGTATGGTTGCTTAAGCCTCGGTCACAAATGCCATTACGAACTGCTACGAACGATTTTCAGACAATGGAAATTCCGGAAGACAATGGAAAAACAGGGAGATCCGTACGAAATTATCGTTCGTACTAACCTTTGTGACCGCATTACTTACAAACATAGATTTGCTTTCTTAGCAGTAAGGTAAAACAAACAAACAAACAAAACAACAAAACAAAACATCAAAATATTGTCTCTACTTACAATCCTCGTTTGTGTCAGCTATTTATTTCTTCCCTCCGGTTCTCCAGCCGTATGGGAACATGCTAGGAAAGAGAATGAATATTGATTAACCTTTCAAATAGCACAAACGCTCACTGTCTTGTTTGCTACATTAGCAGATCATCACAAAATAATAAGTACCCATGCTTGAGGGAAGATTATTGCTTTGCAACGCAATGGATATGCAAAATGACAAATTTCTTGTTCTGATTATAGCTCCCCATGAAATCCGTTTTGAACACCTGTACAGATGTGTTTTGCATTGGGAACAGTTTAATAATCTTAAAGCTTTTGGTATACCTATACTAGGATAAATACCATGTGGCACAGTAAGATTATCAGTTTGACATAATTTATAAACATCTAAACAGAGTGATCATTGTTGTTTTAGGCATCGACATTTAAGAATAATTTGTAGTTACTGTCATTGTTTTTATTATTATTGTTGTTCTTGTTTATAATGTCATTAATATTTGTATATTATTATTATAATCACTAATATTGAGGCATTTAACAAAGGCGTATGCATTAAATTGGTTTACATTAGGAAAATAGATTATTGACTTACAATGGACGTCCTTTTCCTTTTCCTCTCTTCTCCATATCTTCCATGCCGATGATGAGATCAGGATCACGTTTATATCCGTCATCATTCACTACCTCAACATCGAATTCATCCGAGGCTGAAGCTACCAGGATAAGAGCGATGGAGGCGAAGGCGAGAACGAGAAGGAGCTTGGAAGCCATTGTTCAGAGTTGATAGGAGCTTAAATCAACAGGAAGGAAAAGGAATGTGTACCAGATTATTGCCATTAACATTGATGTTGCCAATGTGAGGACCTGTACCATCAGACGAGGAGGCTAATCGTAAGAATCGAATCAATACAGTTAATCTACTGCTATAAAATAAAATCAAAATTCAAGTTATTTCATATGTCAATTATGAATTAAGAAAAGATAAAGATGTCCATTGCCCCTCAAATTATCTCTGAAACATTTATTCATTCATTTTGATCATATATGACCACATTTGCATTATTCTATAAAACAAATTATTCAATGATTTTTTTTTTGAGATACAAATACATAAAGACGTCAATAGTTCAATCGAATCTACATATTGCTCTTTTGAAGCAAAATTTCAGTTTATCATTAATAGAATATCGGATTAATGGGTATCTTTTCTTTCTTTCTTCAGTCTAGTCCTAGTCCTTGATAACTGAACGTGAATTATTCCTATTTGATTATAGTTCTAACTTAGATCTACATGTAACAAGTCCTTGTGGTGAAATCAAAACGAAAAGCACTTACTCTTTCTTCTGGATCAAGAGGTAGTTTCCAAGATGGCACACAGGCGATGTCTGGTTAATCCTCTCTCATTCCGATCACTTTTATAGCTTTCGAGAAATATCAGCTGTCAATTAGAACTCGTGTCTTCACCATGCCTGATATAGCTTCTCTCCTTTGGGAGGATCTGATTACAATCTTAACACCGTCTTAATCAAAACAGACGGAGTCTCCAAGACACCTTGGCAGATTTATGATGACAGAGACTGGTAAACTTATATCATCCGTTACGTAATATGGTCTGAAATTACTGAGTGCAGAGACCATCATGAAGAATTTTTAAAAGGTGAAATTCAAAGAGGGAAAGAAATGTATAAATCACTTCAGATTCTCAAGGGGGTAATAATTATCATAGATGACCCTCGGCTAGTTTGATATATATGGTCAGTTTCAAGACAGTGTGGTCTTTTGATGAAGTCATAGGCTTGATTACAACTTTATTAAAGATATCAATGCCCTTTTAAAAGTTTATGGGCTGTGTGTCAATGAGGGGTGCATTTCTTTCATCCCCCCTTTCTCAGTCTCTCTTTATTTCTCTCTCTCTCTCTCTCTCTCTCTCTTTCTCTCTATCTCTCTCTCTCTCTCTCTCTTTCTCTTTCTCTCTATCTCTCTCTTTCTCTGTATCGGTGAATCGCCATTTGCTCTACAAATGTACTTACCAAATAGTCTATTCCCAGGTCTTATAATAAGTTGATGATGTTATTATTTATGATTAAATTAATATTAAACAATATGGATAGTAAACAAAATGGGCATTATAGAAAAACTCGGAATTCGACCGACCAGAACTTGGACTAAACGAGCAATGGACCAAATGGATAGTGAACTTATTAGAGATTAGACCAAACGGTAATAAATCTCTCTCCACCTCCCTTCCATCCCCCTCCTTTTTCTATTTCTCCCTCTCCCTCTCTCTTATTTGAACGACATCCATCTAACTAATAGTTTATATAATGCATATAATTATATTTGTTCAATTAGAATTACAAATCACGGCTTGTTATACATTAGAGGATATAAAATCAGACAAATTTTACACGAGTATCAAGTGGAAAACGTATACATAGGTAGGAAGACATTCGACAGATATCTGTATATAGAACAATAGAAAGACAGATATTATACTTGCATTCATGAATCCATTGATATTTATATAAGGAAAATGGATGAAAAGCCTAATAAAGAAAGCGAGACTTTTCATTTTAATCATGTGCAGCACGAGAGATTCGATGAGCTGAAGAGGTTCAACTTTTAAGTTCGACCTAAATTGCATAAGCATTTGATCGAATTTCGGTTTCTACATACATTTTTAAGTGCAAAATTAATCATTATAGAGGCAATCCAATTTAAAGTACGATAACAGCTTGGTCTTTACGGGAATGGCTCCTTTCCTATATTACTATAGTAGCCTAGCTACGTTCGGTTTCGAGTGGACATGTGCTCCACCCCCCCCCCCCCGACAAAAAAAAAACGAATGGCAAAACTGAGGGGAAAGGAGGGAGGGAGAAAAAAAAGAGAGAGAGAGAGAGAGAGATAATGGGGTAGAACTTTTCTTCTCAACGCCCACACCCCCCCCCTTGAGCAACAAAAACAAATTGTTTTTACTTTTTGTTTTGTTTTGCCAGGGGGGGGGGCATTTTCCTTTTTTTTTGTTTAAAAAAGGTAAAATAAACACGTAGATCCATTTATCTCAGATTTAACATTGTTAAGCGAAGCCTTAAAGAAAAACGGCTGTGAAGGATTCAAGAGAACGTCAAAAGGTAGTTTCGCGGTGTCCCACAAACATGGGCTCCGAAAGTGGATGGGAGGGGGAGGCAATGGGGTGCTCGCCCTACCCCCAATTGAAAAGTGGGGGGGGGGGGGGCAAAACGCATTTTCGCGTTAAGAGCCACTTACCCCTTATCATAACCCCCCTTTCACCTCAGATAAACACCCCTATTAAAATGTGATCGGTGCCCCTTTTCTTTCAACAAATGCACATTTCCCTTTATCATTAGTGCCCATTTTTTACATTCTCATAAGTGCCTCATTTCATGTAGGGTCAGTAATCCTTTTTAGATCGGATGCGATAAGTGCCCCTTTTCACCTCTGATAATTACCCTTTTAACAATGACATGTGCCCCTTTTCCCTTTCTAATAAGGAACCTATCCCTTTTTCATAAATGCCCCTTTTCACTTCTTATAAATGCCACTATCAAATCTGATGGGTGCCTCTTTTCCGTCGACAAGTGCCCATTTCCCATTTTCATAAAATGCGTGCCTCTTTTCCGTCGACAAGTGCCCATTTCCCATTTTCATAAAATGCGTGCCTCTTTTTTAAAGTGAAAGAAGTGCCCCCTTTTCACCTCTGATAATTAGCCATATTGCTCCGGTTGTCTCATTTTCGCTCGCTGGACGTATTTAGCAGACGGCAATCGGCGGATTAGACGACACTTGGTAGTGACTTTGTATGTGAGATTGCTTTGCTAAATATAAAATACAAGAACATTTTCCATATCTTTAAACTATCATTGATATCTGATAATTAAACAGTTATTAAAATAAACCTACCAAACTACATAATACAAGAAATACTTGACTTAAAGTAGGGGATTTTGGTCTGGTGCACAATTGCACCCCTCTGTAAATAATCGAATAGTCCATGGTGATCATGAATATTCATGTTTTTGCTTACCTCGGCAAAATGCTTGGCTATACTAAATGGAAAAAAATACGGTGGGGGGTTGGATGAAATGGACATAATGAACCGATCAGAACTGATCTATGATAATTCATGCTTATTATCCTTCGTGTGCTTGAGCTATAACCTTACAATCCCGTGGCAAATTGCGTCAAAAGTTCGACTTGTTTCACATGTGTTATATAGGCAATGGCGAGTTAGCGACCTATTTTGACCAAATTACGGTGGGTGAACTTTCAAAAGTCAATGGGACATGAGGGTTCCAATGAAAGAGCTAGTGTCAACGTACGTCGGGGTGGATGTGCTTTTCGTTTAAACAAAAAATGAATTTTTAACGATTTTTTTTGTTTGTTGTAAAAGTCAGTAGGCTAACATGTTAGGCTGCTAACTCTGAGAACAACTAGGGGGCGTTGTCAAATGAGACTAAACGGAGCTATATGCTTTGTACTTTGGTATGTGCTCCTCGTCTTTTCTTATAAGTGTCTTAACCCTTTGATAAGTGTCCCCTTTTCTTTTCATCAATAAACGTGCCCTAATTTCAAGCGACTAAGAGCAATTTCTCCCAAAGTCCGCTCGCAACGCTCGCTTGTAGTTATAGATGTTATAATTATATAACTTATCGAAGGCCTTTTCAGTCTTCCGTTATGAGAATGTAATATAACCCCATCAGGATTGGGGTTTTCGTCTTTTAAAGATGTAAGTTTTCACAGTGCGACGTCACAAATCTGACACATTTTCCTCGCTCACTTTGCTCACTCGTAAATGATTTTTGAGACCATCACACCCAACTGTAAAGTATGATGCTTAAGCAATATCTTATAAGATGTATAAAGAGAAACAAATATTGAAATCATCCCTGATAATGTAATCACAATATAGGGGTATATACAAATGTCTAAGAAATTGTATATTTTCGCTTTGAAGGTGACCTTTTTTTCTCCAGAAAATGCCCCTTTTTGTTGGTGCCCCCCCCCCCTCCCTCCACTTTGGAAGTCGCTCCGCCGCCCCTGGCCGTCTCTTTACGCCTTGATTATTTCGGGGGCGCGGGGGCGGGGAACCGGGACCAGCCACAGAACTGCCAGGGCTCCAAGATATGCGAAGCTCGATGCCTTGTGAGCCCTGAAAGCAGAAAGAAAAGACGTGCTGACGGGGGTCTGTTGATGCTGAACGGTACATGCAGCAAGGACGAGAAGAATTGAATGTCGGGCAGTGACCGAAGAGTGATTGTAAGTGCAGGCACGTCTTCTCTTCCAATCACTCAATCAACCAAGCAAACAATCAAACAGTCAATCAATCAATCAATAAACAAATCAATCATTCAATCAATTAATAACTTAGTCAATCATCAATCAATAAATCAGTAAATAAAAACTTAATCAATCAGTCAATCAATCAATCACTCAACCAAACAAGCAATTAAACAGCCAATCAACCAAGCAAACAATCAAACAGTCAATCAATCAATAAACAAATCAATCATTCAATCAATTAATAACTTAGTCAATCATCAATCAATAAATCACTAAATAAAAACTTAATCAATCAGTCAATCAATCAATCACTCACCCAAACAAGCAATTAAACAGCCAATCAATTAGTCAATCAACAAATCAATCAGTCAATCAATTAATAACTTAGTCAATCATCAATGAATAAATCAGTAAATACACAACTTGATCAAGCAGTCAATCAGTCAATCAACAGACCAAACACGCAAACAAAACAGTCGATCAAACAGCCAATCAATCAATATTTCACCAAATTAATCAATAATTCAATCAATTAATGAACCAATCAATCGATACCTCAATTAGTCATCGATCAATCACCAATCAATAAATCAGTAAATAAAAACTTAATCAATCAGTCAATCAATAAATCAATCAACCAACCAAACAAGCAATCAAACAGCCAATCAATTAGTCAATCAACGAATCAATCAGTCAATCAATTTATAACTTGGTCAATCATCAATGAATAAACCAGTATTTTTAGACAAATTTAAACAGGGTATTGGTGACTTGGAAAAGCCTGATTGAACCATTGCAAACGATGATGCAGATAAAGCAGAAACACTGAACTTATTCTTTGCATCAGTCTTTACTAAGGAGGATTTATCTCTTGTACCAGCCCTTGATCTAAGGATTTGTGACAAGCAACTGGATACGGTCTGTTTTAATTATGAAAATGTCAAAAAAGCTATCATGAGATTGGACCAATAAAAATCTCCTGGACCAGACAACATTCACAATCGCATCCTTAAGGAATTAGTGGACGACATTTCCCAGCCACTTGCCCATCTTTTTAACAAATCTAGTATGTCGAGTGGTGTGGTATGCGACTCATGAAAAGAAGCCAATGTGACTCCTATTTTTAAGAAAGGAGATAAAAAGAAACCAGGAAATTATCGTCCAGTCAGTCTAACCAGTTCTCTTTCCAAATTAATGGAGACCATTGTACGTGATGAAATTGTCAAATATATGAATGAGAACTCTCTGTTCACGGAGGAGCAGTACGGATTTAGAAGAAGTAGATCTTGTGCTACACAGTTGCTAAATGTTTCTGAAACCTGGACAAAGGAATTAGACAACAAGGGAAGTATTGACTGTATCTACTTGGATTACAGCAAGGCCTTTGACAGTGTCCCACATGCTAGACTTCTGAAAAAAGTAGAGGCCTACGGTATAACAGGTAATCTGCATAGATGGATCAAGTCTTTCCTGACTGGAAGAACTCAGCGGGTAGTCATAAACGGTACCCCCATCGAGTGCATCAAAAGTTGTCAGCGGCGTAGCTCAAGGAAGCGTGTTGGGGCCGACATTGTTCTTGTTGTATGCTAATGACATCCCAGATATTATATGTAACACTGCATCAGAAGTCAAACTATTTGCAGATGACACCAAAATCTTCTCACCAATTCACTCTTCATTGGATGGCAAAAATCTACAAGCAGATCTAACAAAGCTCTCAAAATGGTCCCATCGGTGGCAACTACCATTTAATCAGGAGAAGTGCAAGGTAATCCACTATGGTCGAAGAAATCCTTGTTATGATTATGTCATGTCAGACGAAGATACACCTATTCCTGCCGTTAAAGTAGAAACAGACTTGGTGTAACCTTTAACGAGCAATTGATTATCAAGCGGACATTTTCTAATTTGGACAAAACAGGCTTTATACATCTATACAAATCAATTATAAGACCAAGACTCGAGTACTGCTCAACGGTGTGTGTGTGTGTGTGTGGGGGGGGGGGGGGTAAGCGGACACTTTTTTTTTTTTTTTTTTTGTTGTTTGGTCTCGAAATTTGAAAATTTGACATTTTTCCGTTGGGGGGGGGGGGGGGGGGGGTAAGGTCACCTTTTTTAGGTTAGCTGTGGTCATATTTTTTTTTTTTTTTTGTTATAATTAAAAAAATAAAAAAAAAATCCAAAGGGGGGGGGGGGGTTTAATTTTTTTTAGGGGGGTTTACACACATAAAAATACCAAAGGGGGGGGGGGTTAACCCCCAAACCTCCCCCCCCCCCCCCTGCGTACGTCCCTGCAATCAATTCATCACTCAACCCATCACTCAATCAATCAAACAATCAATCAAACTATAATCCAATCATCCACCTATCAGCCGTCTATCCACTGCCATCAATCACTAACAATCGACCTCCCCAAAGCCTTGATTAAAACAAATCAAAGCCGTTCAATCAAAGGCATTTTGACAAGTGTATAATTATTGAGAAAATACCAATATCAAACAAACAAAGGAATAATACACGTAGAGTACATAAAGAGACATAAACATATGCTGGGTTGAGCGAAAATTTATTATAATAAAGTTCTAGAAACATCACATTGTGGACATAAAAATCATACATGGCAGGTCGTACTGAGTGTATCATACTAAAAATTAATGAACTCAGTACACATACTATACAATGACTACTTGTAGGCCCACTCTCTATTTTGATATCCGCTATAAGGCTTTGAGAATGACAATGGTATATAAAATGACATATCATTTAACAAAACAAAAAATACGTGTATTATTTTTTCACAGTCAAATTTTGTTAAGAACAAGGAATATGGATGTAAAATAGATTTTAAATGTTTTTTGAACTAATTGAATAGCCACAAGTACATGCAAACAAAATCCTTATTAACCATGACATAAAAAGCTACTTTTGTTTCTCTTGGGAAGACCTTTATTGTTGAATTTATGTCAAGCACAGTTAAGAATGGTGCTTCACGTGACTAATGCAAAAACGAAATTAACCAATAACCGATTCTGCTTTCGAAGAAAGAAAAAAACGCCAGGAAATTAAAGTTAACGTTTGGTGAGGAGTGTTGGGAAAGGTATGCATCCTTATATCCAGTTGAGATCTGCTGAAATAGATTGAATAAGAGAAATCAGAAAAACATACTATTAATCATAACTCCATGGGAGAGACGTCTTTATTTATTAACGGGAAAATGTGGTTATAATTCCCGTGCCTTCCCGTCCCCACCCCCAGATGTGGACGGTGACACAATATCAGAGGCAGTGTATTCTACTGACACTACTTCGAATTTACGTATATTGTAGCCATCTACTGAAACAGTGTCCCGATGTTTTGTCCCACAATTAACTGATCAGCGCTTCATCGAGATGATGGTGTTTGGAACAGGAACCGGAAATCGCTCTGTTTACGCCGTGTGTACCCCTTTACCGAAAGATGGCGCAATTTCTTGTTAGTCTTTCATAATGCCCCCTCCCCTCAACAAATCACCATGATAAGAGTATGGTTGCTTAAGCCTCGGTCACAAATGCCATTACGAACTGCTACGAACGATTTTCAGACAATGGAAATTCCGGAAGACAATGGAAAAACAGGGAGATCCGTACGAAATTATCGTTCGTACTAACCTTTGTGACCGCATTACTTACAAACATAGATTTGCTTTCTTAGCAGTAAGGTAAAACAAACAAACAAACAAAACAACAAAACAAAACATCAAAATATTGTCTCTACTTACAATCCTCGTTTGTGTCAGCTATTTATTTCTTCCCTCCGGTTCTCCAGCCGTATGGGAACATGCTAGGAAAGAGAATGAATATTGATTAACCTTTCAAATAGCACAAACGCTCACTGTCTTGTTTGCTACATTAGCAGATCATCACAAAATAATAAGTACCCATGCTTGAGGAAAGATTATTGCTTTGCAACGCAATGGATATGCAAAATGACAAATTTCTTGTTCTGATTATAGCTCCCCATGAAATCCGTTTTGAACACCTGTACAGATGTGTTTTGCATTGGGAACAGTTTAATAATCTTAAAGCTTTTGGTATACCTATACAAGGATAAATCCCATGTGGCACAGTAAGATTATCAGTTTGACATAATTTATAAACATCTAAACAGAGTGATCATTGTTGTTTTAGGCATCGACATTTAAGAATAATTTGTAGTTACTATCATTGTTTTTATTATTATTGTTGTTCTTGTTTATAATGTCATTAATATTTTTATATTATTATTATAATCACTAATATTGAGGCATTTAACAAAGGCGTATGCATTAAATTTGTTCACATTAGGAAAAGATTATTGACTTACAATGGACGTCCTTTTCCTTTTCCTCTCTTTTCCATATCTTCCATGCCGATGATGAGATCAGGATCACGTTTATATCCGTCATCGTTCACCACCTCAACATCGAATTCATCCGAGGCTGAAGCTACCAGGATGAGAGCAATGGAGGCGAAGGCGAGAACGAGAAGGAGCTTGGAAGCCATTGTTCAGAGTTGATAGGAGCTTAAATCAACAGGAAAGAAAAGGAATGTGTACCAGATTATTGCCATTAAAGGCCCGGTCACACAGGGAGGACGCATGGGGAACGCACGGCCAGTGCATGGGAAATTTGCAATTTGGGCCAGTGCGTTGTCGTGCGCCCAACTTTTGACACCAAATGCATAGCGTGTTGCTAGCGCGCTGGACGCATACAGGGCGCACACAGGGCGCATACAAGGCGAACACAGGGCGCACACAGAGCGCATATGAAAACAACTTCCACGAATGCACAGCGTGTTGCTAGCGCGCTGGACGAATGGTCCACGCATGCACCGCGTTCTACGACGCACGGCCAGCGCATTGGAAATCGGAAAAGAACGTGTGCCTAACTTTTGTCATAATTTTGGAAAAGCTAGCGAGCTGACACAAAATGCACGGCGTGTAGCTAGCGCGCTGTGCGTATACAGGGCGTGTGCTCCACGCATGTCTGGCGCTGGTCTAGCGCGCTCCACGCATGTCTGGCGTGCCTTTGGCGTGTATATTCATGCGTCGAGCTCGGCGCACGTTTTTGAGCATGCTCAAAAAATCCCGACGCACACAGCGAATGACGACGCATGCATAGCGCTGGTCCAGCGTTGGTCCAGCGCGCTCGACGAACGAGTAACGAATGATGACGCACGCCTAGCGAACGACAACGCACTGGCCCAAATTGCAAATTTCCAATGCGCTGGCCGTGCGTTCCCCATGCGTCCTCCCTGTGTGACCGGGCCTTAACATTGATGTTGTCAATGTGATGACCTGTACCATCAGACGAGGAGGCTAATCGTAAGAATCGAATCAATAAAGTTAATCTACTGCTATAAAATAAAATCAAAATTCAAGTTATTTCATATGGCAATTATGAATTAAGAAAAGATAACCATCTGTCCATTGCCCCTCAAATTATCTCTGAAACATTTATTCATTCATTTTGATCGTACGTTATTTATGAGCACATTTGCTTTATTCTATAAAACAAAGTATTCAATGATTCGTTTTTGGAGGTACAAATACATAAAGACGTCAATAGTTCAATCGAATCTACATATTGATCTTTTGAAGCGAAATTTCAGTCTATCATTAATAGAATATCGGATTAATGGGTATCTTTTTTTCTTCTTCAACCAGTCCTAATCCTTGAGTACTAGACGTGCATTATTCCTATTTTATTCTAGTTCTAAAGTCCTAGTGGTGAAATCAAAACGAAAAGCACTTACTCTTTCTTCTGGATCAAGAGGTAGTTTCCAAGATGGCACACTGGCTTTGTCTGATTAATCCTCTCTCATTCCGATCACTTTTATAGCTTTTGAGAAAATATCAGCTGTCATTTAGAACTCGTGTCTTCACCATGCCTGATATAGCTTCTCTCCGTTGGGAGGATCTGATTACTATCTGAACACCGTCTTAATCAAAACAGACGGAGTCTCCAAGACACCTTGGCAGATTTATAATGACAGAGACTGGTAACTTATCTCACCCGTTACGTAATATGGTCTGAAATTACTGAGTGCAGAGACTATCATGAAGAATCAAAAAAGGTGAAATTCAAAGAGGGAAAGAAATGTATACATTACTTCATATTCTCAAGGGGGTAATAATTATTACATGTCATTATAGATGACCCTCGGCTAGTTTGATAAAATTATTTTATGGTCAGTTTCAAGACAGTGTGGTCTTTTGATGAAGTCATAGGCTTGATTACAACTTTATTAAAGATATCAATGCCCTTTTAAAAGTTTATGGGCTGTGAACGAGGGTGCATTTCTTTCATCCCCCCTTTCTCAGTCTCTCTTTCTCTCTCTCTCTCTCTATCTCTCTTTCTCTCTCTCTCTCTATATCTATCTATCTATCTCTGTATCGGTGAATCGCCGTTAGCTCTACAAAATACCAAATAGTCTATTCCCAGGTCTTATAATAAGTTGATGATGTTATTATTTATGATTAAATTATTATTAAACAATATGGATAGTAAACAAAATGGGCATTATAGAAAAACTCGGAATTCGACCGACCGGAACTTAGACTAAACGAGCAATAGACAAATGGATAGTGAATTTATTAGAGATTAGACCAAACGGCAATAAATCTCTCTCCACCTCCCTCCCATCCCCCTCTTTTTTCTATTTCTCCCTCTATACCTCTCTCTTATTTCAACGACATCCATCTAACTAATAGTTTATATATTGCATATATATTTGTTCAATTAGAATTACAAATCACGGCTTGTTATACATTCAGAGGATATAAAATCAGACAAATTTTACACGAGTATCGAGTGGAAAACGTATACATAGGTAGGAAGACATTCGACAGATATCTTATATAGAACAATAGCAAGACAGATATTATACTTGCATTCATGAATCCATTGATATTTATATAAGGAAAATACCCTAAAAGCCTAATAAAGAAAGCGAGACTTTTCATTTTAATCATGTGCAGCACGAGAGGTTCGATCAATTGAAGAGGTTCAACTTTTAGGTTCGACCTAAATTGCATTACATTCGATCGAATTTCGGTTTCTAAATACATTTTAAAGTGCAAAATTAATCATTATAGAGGCAATCCAATTTAAAGTACGATAACAGCTTGGTCTGTACGGGAATGGCTCCTTTCCTATAGTACTATAGTAGCCTAGCTACGTTTGGTTTCGAGGGGGCATGTGCTCCACCCCCCCCCCCCGACAAAAAAACCGAATGGCAATACTGAGGGGAAAGGAGGGAGGGAGAAAGAGAGAAAGAGAGAGAGAGAGAGAGAGAGAGAGACATTGGGGTAGAACTTTTCTCCTCAACACCCACACCCCCCCCCCCCCTTGAGTAACAAAAACAAATTGTTTTTACTTTTTGTTTTGTTTTGCCAGGGGGGGGGGGGCATTTTCCTTTTTTTGTTTAAAAAAGGTAAAATAAACGTTACCATATTTCTGTTCTACATGTTTGTTTGCCAGGAAGGGCGGCCCCCCCCCCCCCCCCAGTGGATCCGCGCCTGAATCACTGCACTGATAACACGTAGATCCATTTATCTCAGATTTAACATTGTTAAGCGATGCCTTTAAGGAAAACGGCTGTGAAGGATTCAAGAAAACGTCAAAAGGCAGTTTCGCGGTGTCCCACAAACATGGGCTCCGAAAGTGGGTGGGAGGGGGGGGGGGGGGGGCAGTGGGATGCTCGCCCTCCCCCAATTAAAAAAGTGGAGGGGGGGCAAAACACATTTTCGCGTTAAGAGCCACTTCCCCCTTTTCATAACCCCCCTTTCACCTCAGATAAATACCCCTATTAAAATGTGATCGGTGCCCCTTTTCTTTCAACAAATGCACATTTCCCTTTATCATTCTCATTTTTCATTCTCATAAGTGCCTCATTTCATGTATGGTCAGTAATCCTTTTAAGATTGGATGCGATAAGTGCCCATTTTCACCTCTGATAATTACCCTTTTAACAATGACATGTGCCCCTTTTCACTTCTTAAAAAACAGTGCCCATTTCCCATTTTCATAAAATGCGTGCCTCTTTTTTACAAGTGAAAGAAGTGCCCCATTTTCACCTCTGATATTTAGCCTTTGTACTTTGATAAGTGTTCTCTTCTTTTCTAATAAGTGTCTTAACCCTTTGATAAGTGTCCCCTTTTCCTTTCATCAATAAACGTGCCCCTTATTTCAAGCGACTATTTAGTAAGGGCATTTTCTCCTAAAGCTGGGGTTTTCCTCTTTATAAGATGTAATTTTTCACACTGCGATGTCACAAAATCTTACACATTTTTCTCGCTCACTTTGCTCGCTCGCAAATGATTTTTGAGACCATCACACCCAACTGTAAATTATGATGCTTAAGCAATATCTTACAAGATGTATAAAGAGAAACAAATATTGAAATCATCCCTGATAATGTAATTACAATATAGGGGTATATACAAATGTCTAAAAAATTGTATATTTTCGCTTTGAAGGTGCCCTTTTTTTCTCCAGAAAATGCCCCTTTTTGTTGGTGCCCCCCTCCGCCCCTGGCCGTCTCTTTGCGCCTTGATTATTTCGCGGGCGCGGGGGCGGGGAACCGGGACCAGCCACAGAATGGCAGGTCGTACTGAGTGTATCATACTAAACATTAATGAACTCAGTACACATACTATACAATGACTACTTGTAGGCCCACTCTCTATTTTGATATCCGCTATAAGGCTTTGAGAATGACAATGATGTATAAACTGACATATCATTTAACCAAAAAAAATACATGTATTATTTTTTCACAGTCAAATTTTGTTAAGAACAAGAAATATGGATGTAAAATAGATTTTAAATGTTTTTTGAACTAATTAAATAGCCACAGGTGCATGCAAACAAAATCCTTATTAACCATGACATAAAAAGCTACTTTTGTTTCTCTTAGGAAGGCATTTATTGTTGAATTTGTGTCAAGCACATTTAAGAATGGTGCTTCACGTGACTAATGCAAAAACGAAATTAACCAATAACCGATTCTGCTTTCGAAGAAAGAAAAAAACGCCAGGAAATTAAAGTTAACGTTTGGTGAGGAGTGTTGGGAAAGGTATGCATCCTCATATCCAGTTGAGATCTGCTGAAATAGATTGAATAAGAGAAATCAGAAAAACATACTATTAATCATAACTTCATGGGAGAGACGTCTTTATTTATTAACGGTAAAATGTGGTTATAATTCCCGTGCCTTCCCGTCCCCACCCCCAGATTTGGAAGGTGACAAAATATCAGAGGCAGTGTATTCTACTGACACTACCTGTGATCAGAGCCATCTATATGTATGTGATCAGAGCCATATATATGTATGTGATCAGAGCCATCTATATGTATGTGATCAGAGCCATCTATATGTATGTGATCAGAGCCATCTATATGTATGTGATCAGAGCCATCTATATGTATGTGATCAGAGCCATCTATTTGTATGTGATCAGAGCCATCTATATGTATGTGATCAGAGCCATCTATATGTATGTGATCAGAGCCATCTATTATGTATGTGATCAGAGCCATCTATATGTATGTGATCAGAGCCATCTATTTGTATGTGATCAGAGCCATCTATATGTATGTGATCAGAGCCATCTATTTGTATGTGATCATAGCCATCTATATGTATGTGATCAGAGCCATCTATATGTATGTGATCAGAGCCATCTATATGTATGTGATCAGAGCCATCTATATGTATGTGATCAGAGCCATCTATATGTATGTGATCAGAGCCATCTATATGTATGTGATCAGAGCCATCTATATGTATGTGATCAGAGCCATCTATATGTATGTGATCAGAGCCATCTATATGTATGTGGATAGATGGCTCTTCGGATTTACGTATACTGCCATCTGCTGTTAACCTTGTCCCGATATTTAGATCCACAATGCATTAATTACTGATCAGCGCTTGTGTATATGGTGCTTGGAACAGGAACCGGAAATCGCTCTGTTTACGCCGTGTGTACACCTCTACCGAAAGATGACGCAATTTCAAATGTCACCTACACTTGTTAATCTTTCATAATACCCCCTCCCCTCAAACAATTCACCATGATACGAGCAGGCACGTAGCCAGAGTTTGATGTTTTTTTTTTTTTTTTTTTTTTTTTGGGGGGGGGGGGGGGGGGGCACATACATGTAATCGATCAAGGTCCAAAAAAAAGGGGTCAAAAAAAGTTCAACCGATCTTGGATTTTTTTTTTGGGGGGGGGCACGTGACCCCCCCCCCCCCCCCATGGCTACGTGCCTGGATACGAGTATGGTTGCTTACTTACAAACATACAATTACTTTCTGAGCAGTAAGGTAAAACAAACAAACAAACAACAACAACAAAATATTGTCTCTACTTACATTCCTCGACGGTGTCAGCTATTTACTTTTTCCCACCGCCATGCGCGGTTCTCGGCCAGCTGTATTGGAACATGCTAGGAAAGAGAATGAATATTGATTAACCTTTCAATAGCATGTACGCTCACTTGTTTGCTACATAATATTAATAATAATAATAATAATAATAATAATAATCTTTCAAAGTCCACTCTAAAGTTTATTAAGTTAAACCGAAAATGGAAATTCTTTTGCCCAATTGATCGTGATCCCGGCAGCCACTGAGCAGCGCCAGATCGACGTTGATCTATCCCTTATTGTTGAACGCCAAACATTAGCAGATCATCACACACAAAATAAGTAACAATGCTTGAGTGAAGAATTGCTTTGTACAAGAAAAGGAGATGGAAAGAGAAAGAATCCTAAAAATAGTAATTTATGACATAGAATTGTACATATGTATATATATAAATAATTCATAAAATAGTGTGTGGCAAAAATATTCAACTGTGACTGATTGCCAAACAAAATCAAATCAAGAAGAAGAAGAATGGATTTGCAAAATGACAATATTTTTGTTTTGATTAGCTCCGCATGAATCAGTTTTTTTAACGCCTCTATAAATTTGTCTTGCACTTGAAACAGTTAAAAATCATCTTGAAGCGTTTGGTATACTAATCTCTCATGATAAATACAATCATTATGTGCCACAGGAAGATTATTTTAGTGAAATATAAACATTTAAACAGAAGAGGTAATTGTTGTTTCATACATCGAAATTTTAGAATAAATTTTAGTTACTATCATTGTTTTTTATTATTATTATAATAACAATAATTGTTCTTGTAATCATTAATGTGTGTATCATTGTTATAATCACTGTTATTGTTAATGATGTTATTCTTTTAATTATCCTCACCATCTTCATCATCACCAAAGCAGAGTACAACACTTCACCCTTTAAACTTCATTTACGACCCAAAATGGTAAACCGATTATATATTTTTTTGTGTGTGTCAGCGATGCGACAACGTTTACTTTAGCACTACAGAAACATATAATTTAATTTCTTGAACGTTTTTTCTTGAAAGTCGTCCAGAATATTGTGCAGGCAGCCGTTTCACACTAAACTTGCAATGCATTGATAATATTAAAAATAAATTTGCTTTGCTGATATGGTTCACACAATTAAAGATTACTGAAGTCCTAGTGGCTTAACCAGAATTTGCACAACAACAACAGACGAAATATGAGCAAACCCTAGTGTACCGTAGACATAATGCCAATTATTATATCATTTATCATATTGATAGTTGGTTTGTTATATAGATTTTCCTAGGCCTCAAAACAGAGGGACGTGGAGGATTATAGTTAGGCCTAAACAAAACAAGATGTTGTATTACCCTCTCCGACTGACCCCAACATTTTATAAGCTACGGTCGGCTTTTAAAACATTTTTTTGTTGTTTTAAATCGTTTTTGAGAAGAAGAACAAATATTAAATCATTCAACACTGACAAATATCAGCCCAAAGAGGGAGAGAAAAAAAAAAGATTTCCAACCGACCGACCCATGTTTTGGCACCTAAAGGGCAATAAAACATTCTCTTTTATGATCACCCTCACCACACTGTCGTGTTTTTTTAATATAATTTTAAAATAGGATGCACTCCCGTCTAGTAACGGCCGATACCCACTTTACTCAAAATGTGACCAAATTTTTAAGGATACGTCTTTGTGTAGTCCTCGATACGCATTATTTCATTCATCTGTTACGAATGGTTATATATCATTAGTCAGAATGGGAACTGAACACAATAGCTGTTGCTAGGTAGGACAAACATTATGGCTTGCCCTACTTATAACATGTGTATTGCATTTTGCTATTGAAATACAATTATTCATTACAGGTGAATTAAATACGTATATTGAGGCACTTCACAAAGAAGTATGCATTCAATTTGGTTACATTATGAAAATGAATTATTGACTTACACTGGACGTCCTTTTCCTCTCTTCTCCATATCTTCCATACCGATGATGAGATCAGGATTACGTTTATATCCGTCATCATTCACCACCTCAACATCGAATTCATCCGAGGCTGAAGCTACCAGGATGAGAGCAATGGAGGCGAAGGCGAGAACGAGAAGGAGCTTGGAAGCCATTGTTCAGAGTTGATAGGAGCTTAAATCAACAGGAAAGAAAAGGAATTTGTACTAGATAATTGCCATTAACATGAATATTGCCAATGTGATGACCTGTATATCTAAAGCCTCGGTCACAACATGATGCCATTACGAAATGCTACGAACGCCGTACGAACGATTTTCAGACAATGGAAATTCGGGAAGACAATGGTAAAACAGGGAGATTCGTACGAAATTATCGTTCGTACGAACCTTTGTGACTGTAGCTTTACAATCAGACGAGGAGGCTAATCGTATAAGAACAGTTGGGTAGAAGGCAGAGAGAAAATAATTGAGAGAGGAAGAAAGCAAGAACTATTTACTTAGAGCCTCGGTCACAAATGCCATTACGAACTGCTACGAACGCCGTACGAACGATTTTCAGACAATGGAAATTCGGAAAGACAATGGAATAACCATATTTACATTTCACCCCTAAATAACTATATTCGCCGTATTGATTTCAAGAGTGAAAGGATTATTCGATTCAATACAATTTATCTTCTGCTCTTAAATAAAATCAAAATTCAAGTTATGGCATATGACAATTATAAACTAAGAAAAGATAACCATCTGTCCATCGCCCCTCAAATTATCTCTGAAACATTTATTTATTTATTTGATCGTACTTTATTTATGAGTACATTTGCATTATTCTATAAAGCAAAGTATTCAGTGTTTTTTGTTTGGGTGGAAATCATTAAGATATAAGAAAATAAAGACGTCAATAGTTTAATCGAATCTACATAATGATCTTGTGAAACAATAGTTATCATTAATAGAATATCGGATTATTAAAATGGGTATCTTTTTCTCTCTTCAACCAGTCCTGGTTCTTGAGAACTAAACGTGCATTATTCCTATTTGATTAAAGTTCTAAATCTGATCTACATGTAACAAGTCCTTGGGTGAAATCAAAATGAAAAGCACTTACTCTTTCTTCTTGATCAGGTGATACACTGTAGTATCCATAGGCTATGTCTGATTAACCTTCCTCTTTTCCGATCACTTTTATAGCCTTTGAGAAAATATCAGCTGTCAATTAGAACTCCTGTCCTCACCATGCCTGACATAGTTCCTTTCCTTTGGGAGGAGCTGATTCCGATATTAGGGACTTTAAGATTGAGTGGACGAGAACGGCGTGAACGTCCACTGATCATGCGTGTCTATGGCAAACCGTTTTAACATTTATTTCTATTTCTTGATATCAGGAATTACAATTGCTTTACTACTGAAAATCATTTCTTGATATCAAGAATTACCATTGCTTTACTGCTGAAAATCATTTCTTGATATCAAGAATTACCATTGCTTTACAACAGAAAATAATTTCTTGATATCAAGAAATACCATTGCTTTACAACAGAAAATAATTTTTATGATATCAAGAAATAGTAGGAATAAAACGGCTTGCCATGGTCACGCATGATCAGTGGAGGTTTACGCCGTTTTCCTCCACTCAATCTAAAGTCCCTAATAACACCGTCTTAATAAAAACAAACGGAGTCTCCAAGACACCTATATTACACGGTTTTACACCGTAAAATGTTCTGTATTTACTGAGTGCAGATACTATCATGTAGAATTTAAAAAGGTGAAATTCAGAGAGAGAAAGAAATGTATAAATTACTTGAGATTCTCAAGGGGTAAATAATTATTACATGTTATTCTAAATAACCTTCGGCTAGTTTGAATGGTTAGTTTCAAGTGTGATCTTTAGATGAAGCCATAGACTTGATTACAACTTTATTGAGAAGATATCGATGCACTTTTAAAAGTTCATGAGCTGTGTGTCAACGAGGGGGTGTATTTCTTTCACCCCCCCCCTCTTTCTCTCCCTCTCTCTCTCTCTCTCTCTCTCCCCCTCTCTCTCTCTCTCTCTCTCTCTCTCTCTCTATACTGCGGTGAATTGCCGTTTGCTCTACAACCAGTTAGTCTACTTACCAAATAGTCTCTTCCCAGGTCTAGTAACAATTTGATGATTGTTATTACTTATGATTTAATTATTATTAAACCATATGGATAGTAGACAAACTGGGCATTGGAAAAACTCGGAATTCGACCGACCGGAACTTGGATTAAACGAGCAATAGACAAATGGATAGTGAACCATTTAGAGATTAGATCAAACGGAAATAAATCTCTCTCCACCCCACTCCCACCCCTTCCTTTTTTCTATTTCTCTCCCTCTCTCTCTCTCTCTCTCTTATTTGAACGACATCTATATAACTAATAATATATATATGTATATGTATTATGTTAAATTAGAATTACACATCAGTGTATAAAATCAAACAAATACACGAGTATCAAGTGGAAAACGTATACATAAGTAAGAAGGCCCTCGACAGATAGCTGTATACCATGTAATTTATTATATAATTGATTATTGTAAAGCGCAAAGAGAATTTATTATTATGCGCTATAAAAATGACTTCATTACTATTATTATTATTATATAGAACAATAGAAAGACAGAAAGACAGATATATGAATCCATTGATATTTATATAAGGGAAATGTCCTAATAGTCTGATAAAGAAAGCGAGACTTTTCATTCTAATCATGTGCAGCACGAGAGATTCGGACAACTGTAGAGGTTCAACTTCTAGGTTTGACCTAAATTGCATTAGCATTCGATGGAATTTCGGTTTCTACATACATTTTTAAGTGCAAAATTAATCATCTATAGAGGCAATCCAATTTAAAGTACGATAACAGCTTGGTATACATGGGAATGGCTCCTTGCCTATAGTACCGAAGCTACACGTGCGGTTTCGAGCCGGGAGCATGTGCCCCCCCCCCCAACTGAATGGCAAAAAAGGGGAAGGAGAGAGAGAGAGAGAGAGAGAAAGGGGTAGAATCACCAGTAAAATAAGGTTATACACTCCCCCCCCCCCCCCCCACTCGAAGGACCGATTTCT
The DNA here is from genome assembly GCA_035222895.1 of Strongylocentrotus droebachiensis. Taxonomy (NCBI): domain Eukaryota; kingdom Metazoa; phylum Echinodermata; class Echinoidea; order Camarodonta; family Strongylocentrotidae; genus Strongylocentrotus; species Strongylocentrotus droebachiensis. Next base: position 82,598 of record JAVYIG010002116.1, read on the forward strand.
TCACAATTGTAATCTACCTGGTAAGTCCGATGCGCCTGTCCTCCCTACTACTTCTACTACTTACTACTTCCTCTAACGTCCTCTATTAAAACAACGTGTTATAATATAGGGCCTATAGCGTGTGCGTATGCCATGGAAATTTGAAACGAATCATTTGTGGGAAGTTTTCTGAGTTTTGCACTGGATAAGCATAATAAAAGGAGTAATATTATTTACTCTGAGTCTAGAACAAGACTGTACAATCCCTTCTAATATTATCACCTAATTCATCATAATGCCAACGGCAAAGACAATTATAACTTCCTTTTTTAAATGTATCGTTTACATTAAATTTCGCTGATTTATTTATCTCCCTAAAACTGTATATCAATGACAGTTTTCATTTTGTGATCGAAAGTAAATCTGATTTTAATCACCATGTAATTTCATTCCGAAAGTGATATCAGATAATAAAAATGAGAGAAAGCTTCCGCAATACCGAGACTTCCTTGCTTTGCAGGGCGCTTTGGGAGTTGTCTCGACTTGAACAGATATTATTCAGTTTTCAATAAGACCATCATTCGGTATTTCATGTGTATAACTGAACTAACGCGCCAAGTATACACATGAATGTGCTTCAGACTAGAAAATCAAAGGAGTGTATACAAAATGAGAAAATCAGAGTGTGAATAAGTCTTACTATTTGGAGCAGGTAATCTTTTAAATGAGATGGCTTTCTTTGTTACAACAAAGCTTGTGCTTTTGCTAGCTTTTCTCTTCCTCGGTAAGTATAATGACTCGTAATCTTTATCAACTCCAAAATTGTCATTTTATCCGCCTTTTCCATCAAATATATTAGACTGATTTTCTTCAAATCAAATCAAGGATATTATGATTTTGCAGAATAGATTTTACCTGTAAATTAACTTTGAATGTATTAACCTTAATGTTTAAATCTGAAACATGTTCCGCTGGTTGTTTAACTTAGTCGATTTTCGTATAAAATTATGAGAGTAAATAAAAGTCAAATCTTATTTTGGTTTCTAATCTAAACTGACGGTTTTCATTTCGTACTTATTTGAATAAACTTACAATTCATTAGGATAATACGTGACTTGTTTTTCTCACATTTCTGAAAAGAGGGGGCTTAATAAATTTGTTTATTACAATAAGTGAAAATGTTTTTTCTAAAGCTATCCAGGCTGTGGTTTCTTTAATATTTATTGATATACTTAAATATTGATTTTGACATTCAGCATAATGATATCGGGACTTACTTGGTACAATAAAGATAATGTAATGAGATGCTTTGCAAGATTTTCATTTATCAGAAACAATTGAAAATTCTACTTGTTTCGACACCGTCCTAAATATACTGAAATATTGGTTTTCATGAGTAATCTCCCTGATTTGAATGAGGACAGCTGTAGATGTGAATGAATTTATGACAGTTTTGTTCCACAGAAGGGCCTTTTGATTTTGTTTAAATAGGAAACATAAGCATCTGTCATAGAAAATCTATATACTTACTTCAACAACATCATTCGTATACAATTCTTTAAAAAGTGTACGTAGTTTTAAATTTGTATGACGTAAAAAGAACAGTGCTGTTACGAATAGTCAACCAGTCAAATTGCCTTAACCAGGAACGCACTCTTTTTTAAATAAATGTTGCTTGAGTTGACCACTTATTTTGTCATTACTTAGTGACGTCCGATATTTCGATTGGTAGCAGTGAGGAACTTTTATTTGCAATGTCGTTTTTATATAATATATAAACCAAATTTTAAAATGTTATTTTCCAATTTCATAAATTCAACTCATTTTGTTTACCTTTCATGTCCAGATACATATGTTTTGCTACTGATGAAATTTGTATGAATATTATATTTTACTTGCACTGTAAAAATATGAACAATACAGTTTGTGACTGCCTTCATGTTTGCTCAACTTGTAAGCCTTTCAATTCAATTGATTTGATTATTCACCTTGTATTAAGCGAGCCCGGCTTATCTTTGATTAAATGGTCCGAATACGAAAACAGGTAATACCATGATTAAACCGACTGTAAGAAGTATATCAATACTGCACTTAAACACAGTAATGTACAGTCTAAAACATGTGAAGTGAAATTGTACACATATGGGGTAAATTTGTAGTCAATGTTGTATACATTTTACCAGATAAACAAGTTTGTTCCCCTTTGTACCAGCATGGCTTAAACTTTACCCAACTCTTTAAGAGTGTATTCGGTGCGATAAGATGTTATAATTATGTTATGTATAAGTTGTGTGTTTATTATAAGTTTTGGTAAATATTTTTTTCGTCAGACTATGGTGCGCTTAGAGACACCAGTATTAAGCGCCTAATAAATATTGTGTATTATTATTTTTTTTTTTATATGTTTCTATGTCATTATCATCATTATAAAATTTTGTTTGCTTATAGAACACGTAGTGCATTCCACGGAGTACAAGATAATAGTGGTCATACTGGTCTTCCTAAGTGTTTTCCTCTTCGCATTCTTCGTTGTATGGACGATGCGAAATCGACCTCGAGGTAAGTCATAAATACCACCATCATCTACCACAAAATGACATAATACAATGTTTATATTAAAGCCCCTGCACCCCGCCCCCCCCTCTCATAAAAAAGTCTTCCTTAACTGTTTTGATAAAAATGGAAATGTTTTACTTAGTTGAATTAATTTAAGAAATGCCGTTGTCTAATTTAGATTCTTGGCGTTAAGTCAGGTATACTTAAAACCTAAAAATCGTTCCGTGTTTTTAGATTAAAGGTACTATGTCCCAATTGCAAGCCAACAAAATGAAAAAGTTAAATTTCAAAGGCATTGGAAAGATAATACTAATTTAGAACTTCCCTAAAAAAAAAGGGGGGGGGGCTTGAAAATGTCTTTAAGTGTGAAAATAACGACTATTAGTTGTCTAATTGACTTAAGAGCTATAGAGCCAGTAAGTAATAGTCTGATTGTCAGACCATTGTACCGAATGGTCGTACGTTTTATGCTGTGCAAAGATTCAATCAGTTTAATTTTGGCCATTACAAGGAGTGGGTTATTGACGTAGACAAATGCTCATGTAGGCCTACCCTTTACAGCTCATTTTATTTATGTTATTACCAAAGAAGAAAAATAGCCAGTCAGTTACTCAATAGTGTCTGACAGTGAAATCTAGAAAGTAAACGGGTTTCCTTGCATAATTTGAATATTAGGACACTGCTAACGTTCAAATTTCACAGATAGGACATACATGACATATTCATAATTCCTGCAAAGTTCTTCAGAATTTGAGGTTGGCTGCAAAAGGGACAAAGTACCTTTAAGGAAACAAAATACCAAGTAGAAGGCACTGAATTATGAAGTGAAACATATCAGCCTAAAATAAAGGAACTTTACTTTAAGTTCACCTTCAAATTCAAGTTTAAGCTTAAGTTCAAGTCTTAGATCATTTTCTTTGCAACATTATCTATCAAAGCATAAATCAAATCATTCACAGAAGCATAACAAACTGTACATAAATCAATACGAGGAGAGAAAGATACGGAAAATTGTAATATATTGCCGAACAACATGAAATTCGTTTTGATGATATTCAGCGAATTTTAGTGTCATTTTTATGATCGGCTCTAATTTTTTTTAATGGTTTTTAGTACTAAGGGGAGTTTTCTTAGCTTGAGACATTTGTTAGAAGATATTGTATAATTATTTGATTTGATATTTGGAAAAAGTCAATTAGGGGGGGGGGGGGGGGGCATCGGTTTTCATATTTTTTGTAATATAACATTTAAATATACCAAAATTTCCTATTGGTTGTCAAAATTTCCGTTCAACTGCGTGTTCCTTTGGTTTTAAGCTTTAGATAATACACTGTCGCTCATATAGTTGGAATATTTTTTTTAACCTCAATATATGGAATTACTTTGACAATGATTTATTCCTCATGCTACGTTTACACTATGTTCCCGGCGGCCACGGCAGCCCAGTTTGCCCGAAACGTAGTGCGCCGTGGGATTTAGACCAATTTTATCTCTGGATTCAAGTTTTGTTACGTCTTGCCAAGTTTTCTCACGGTCTACCACGGTATCCGTGACGGGCCCTGGGGGGAAGGGGATGCTGAGTCCCGCAGGCTCCAAGGCGCACTACGGTTCGGCCCGCGTTCTACCACGGATGCCAGAACGTTCCCTCCCGGCCCGTCACGTTCTGATGGGGTCCCTCACGTTTCCCACGTTCTGATCAAGGTCTGACACGTTTTTCACGTTCTGTCAAGGCTTTGTACGGATGAAACGTGGACGCAGGGCAGCTTTGGATCACGTTTGTGCCGGCGGTATAAAAAGAAGGTCTCCCAAGCAATAGCAATCATGGTATTCTGAGACCTCGCGTTGTGTCAGACCGTAGTAGAACGCAACGCGCCGTAGCGTGCCGGGCGCTTAAACCGTCCCACTACGGACCATCCCCAAGTTTTGTTACGGCCTATTACGGACTGTCACGTTGTGTTACGTTCACCCCGGTTTATTACGGCCTACTAGGTTTCTCATCCGCACCGTGACTGCCGTGGCATATTTTTTGACAGTTTAAAAATCTGACACGGTATCCACGGCAATCACGGCCTGTCACGTTTGCCCATACGGTCCCCCGCGTTGTGTCACGTCAATCCCGTTTCGTCCACGGTGGCCTGAAACGTGGTTGCCGTGGCCGCCGGGAACATAGTGTAAACGTAGCATAATACATGTAGATCTAGATAATAGTATACATTCTCAGAATGTATTGAATAATAATTTGCCAGTTTGTTTTGCGTGACTGCTAAAGCATATGTATGCTACTATGCTGTCAAAATATAAAGCATATGTATGCTACTATGCTTGTCAACTAGGGGACCTACGCCCTACGCCCTTAAGTAATAAATGACAGTAATGAGGATTAATGCCCCACAAAAGGGCACTAATATAGCACATCTACACGTTTTTTATCCTGGGGCCTCACAGTTACGAGGCTATTGCCTTGCCACTGAACCATGACTGTACGCAGCGGGGGCTGTATGTCAGACCCAGGTTAGCATGCATACACATTCTATCAAATTTCGCGCCTCTTTTCTCGGATAATTTCTGTGAAAGATTTGAAACACTAGTGATTGTTGTTTTTTGAATTCATTCGAAGTTTCTTTGGATATAGGCATATATCTCTCAAATATCAACCCGTTTAAAAACCTTTTCCTTGTAATAATAATGATGATGGTCATGGTGGTGATGGTGATGATAATGTTGATGATGATGATGATGATGATAATGATGGTGATGATGATGATAATGATGGTGATGATGATGATGATGATGATTATGATACCAATAATAACAATGATAATAATAACAATGTTAATAATATAAATGATACAATAATGAAAATAATAATGATATTAATAATGATAGTAATAATAATAATAACAATAAAAAGTAATGTTAGAAATAACGAATAATAACAGTTGTAAATGGCTACAATAATAATGATAATGGTAATAAGACGAAGAAGAAAAAGTAGAAGAAAAGAAAAAGTAGAATGATAATAATGATAATAACAATAATAATGATGATAACAATAATAATAATAATAATAATAATAATAATATTAATTTTTAATTGTACGTCTTGCTGTTGGTATTGTTTGTAACGATTTGCCGATTTTTTTTATCAATTCACTTCGATAAGTTTATCTATCTATATATCTCTTTTTGTTCATCTTATTTAAGACTCTTTTCATCTTGGTTATATTACTCCGGGTAACAAGGCAACAGAGCGTTCTCAAAAAGGAGTAAGTATCCTATAAATATTTAATTTTTCATTTTGTTTGTCCTCACTTTCTTTGTAATCTTTATTTTTTTAAATCATAATTCGTGTTTTATTGTGAATTTGGGTCAGCCATGAAAACACTATTATGATTATAAATGATTCCTCATTTTGCCCTTTTTCTCTATTTATTTTCTTCTAACATTAACCTTATTATCTCTCTTCTTCTCTTTTTATTTTCCCTCTTCTCATTTTACTTTACCCTTCTTATCCTTTTCCTCATCATCTTCTTCTTCTTTATTTTCCTTTTCTTTTTCTTCTCCTCTTCTTCTTCTTCTTCTTCTTCTTATCATTTATATTATTATTATCATCATTATTATTAATATCATTATCCTAGTATTGTACTTCTTCTTCTTCTTCTTATTCTTCTTCTTCTTCTTTTTTTTTTTCTTCTTCTTCTTCTTCTTCTTCTTCTTCTTCTTCTTCTTCTTCTTCTCATTCTTCATTTAAAACATATTGTTTTATTGTTAATGCTGCCATTTGTGTCAATCGCGTGATAAAGCGCCTGTTTAGTCAATCTGATTGATTTGAAATAGCCTACTGATACTCGAAACATACATGTATGTATATCAATAAAAGCAACACAAAGGACAAACTACTCCAATTACCTTGAAATTAGCCTTTCTTGTTTATGAAAGGAAATTAAATGATCTGTTATGATCATGATTAATTGTTGATAAGTTTAGTTTCAATATTTAATTACAAAACTACAGCATTTTTCCGGGGGAAATCATTTAGACCATGAAATATTGAAGAGAATACATATGGCACGCCACAGCCGTCATAATTGGTCGAGTTTACAAAAAAGCAGTCGACTTTACAAAAAAGCAATCGAGTTTACAAAAAAGCAATCGAGTTAACAAAAAAAGCAATCGAGTTTACAAAAAAGCAAACGAGTTTACAAAAAAGCAGTCGAGTTTACAAAAAAGCAATCGAGTTTCCAAAAAAGCAGTCGAGAAAAAAAAAAAGCAGTCGAGAAAAAAAAAAAGCAGTCGAGAAAAAAAAAAAGCAGTCGAGAAAAAAAAAAAAGCAGTCGAGAAAAAAAAAAAGCAGTCGAGAAAAAAAAAAAAAGCAGTCGAGAAAAAAAAAAGAGCAGTCGAGAAAAAAAAAAAAGCAGTCGAGAAAAAAAAAAAAGCAGTCGAGAAAAAAAAAAAGCAGTCGAGAATAAAAAAAAAAAAAGCCGTCGAGAATACGTGCCTTCACGGTTGTTTCATCGCAAAGCATGCCGGGACATAATTCTAGTACATTATCTTCGCCGTGATCAGCTGTCCCGTTGCAAACAACGGGATTCTTATCGAAGCAACATCTTAATCTTGTACATAATCCGCTATTCTGCAGTGATTTTCTTTCACTCCAGTATCATTTGTACGGTAAGAAACCAAAGTTTGTGTTTATTCATTTTTATGACGAATAAAGCTGATAATACGACGTAATGAGAGTGGGCCGGGGTCCAACTTTAGTAAATGTAGGCCTAGATCTAGTCACGTATGTTTAAATGTGTATGCATTTTAAGTAGACTGATTGCCTTGTGTTTTAGGTAGAAGTTAACCAAATTTACAGTAAAATGAGACTTAGGCTATGTCTCAGGAAATATGAATAGGTTTAGATCCTATAGACTATACATAATTTATATTGGAATAGGATCTACTAGAATGGCCGACAGTTAGATAGTGATGGCAATTAGTAAATGTAAAAAAGTAAAAGAGGCCATGAAAACGATAGATTTGTCGATCTTGATCTGAATATAATAGTCTATGTATTGATGAGCTCTACTTGAGGATCTACATGACGGGGGCGTATGAAGGATTTTTTTCGAGGGGGGGGGGGTTAAAATTTGAAAATCGTGCCGAAAATTTCACATCGACTCAACCAGCCGGTGAATGAGAGGGGAGGGGGGGGGGGGGGTCGGTTAGAGCACCTATTTTTTCCCAAAAATATGAACATTTGGCAGATCGATATTTCGTTCAGCTGATGGTAAGGTCACCTTTTTTCCTCCTCTTCTCCTTCTCGTTCATCATCACGATCATCATCATCATCTCAAAACTGTATTAATCAATCTACATGTATAAGACTCCTGAGATTGATCAATACAGTTCTTATAATATAAGACCATTATGTACAAACAATAAACCATATGGTCACAATCATTTAATAAACAGTGGTAAGAACAATTATTCCAACTTGATGGGCAACAACGTAATCTCCATTTTCTCCTCCTCGTTCAAATATTGGCTTCTTTTTCATTCTTTACTCGTGTTACTTCTCTATCTCTCTGACTACAGTGTATACTCACAAGAAAGTAGAATCAACGGTTTGACATGAACCAGTCTAGAAAATGAACTAAATTTATTCAAGTATCAAATACATTTTGAATTTCAGACAGCTTTCTCCCAGGAGATGAAACAAAATGTCTCCCTAACCAGAAACTGGCAAAATAACTAAATGCCTTCCCCTATTTGTAGTCTCTCATTATTCTTCCCTCTAGTGATGGAGGGTCCTTATCCAGTAGCACACAAATGTCTCTATACATAGTAGACGGCCATCTCTGCATGCCTTTCTCCCCCCCATCCATCCATCGTCCAGTTCCTCTCTACCTCTCTACCTCGGATGGCTGAACAGTACCCCCACACTCTAAGAAAAAAGGGTGCAAAAAAGGGTGCAAATTAAGAGTTTGCACCCTTTACATAAAAATGAACCCTATTGAAGGAAAAGGGGTTCAAAAAAGGGTGCAATATAAAATTTTGCACCCTTCCCACAAAAATGAACTCTAACAATCCAAAAAGGTGCAAAATAAAAGTTAGCATATTGCATGCATATTCATGATTACTTTCCACGTGCTCACATAAACATACATTTAACCACTGCCAGTGAAATTCTAACTGAGAACATGCATCGTTTAGAGGCAGCCGCCCCTGACGCCCCAATCTTCATCTTGGGCGACTTTAACCAGTTGCGGCTAGAAAACTCCATACCAGATTACGAACAATACATTAAAATTCCAACAAGAGGGGATGCCACCCTAGACCTGTGTTACGGAAATATTTCAAACGCATACGAGTCCAGGGCGTGTCATCAACTAGGCCGATCAGACCATCGGAACATACAGCTGATACTGTAATCTCAGGCTTTATGTCTGACATCAGAAGTGAACAAGATTATGTCACCTGTGTAAACAGATTTGTAGAGTGGTGTGAACGGCACTATCTCAAGTTGAACGTCTCGAAGACAAAGGAAATGATTATAGATTTTCGGAGAAGTCCACAAGCAAGACCACCGCTTATTATTCAGGGGTCGGCTGTGGAAAGAGTTGACAGTTATAAGTACTTGGGAACAACAGTATCCGATTCACTCGATTGGTCATCGAATGTTACCTTGCTTAGGAAAAAGTGCAATCAGAGAATGTACTTCTTGAGAATGATGAGAAAAATGCATGTAGACAAAACAATTCTGACTCTATTCTACAGATCATTGATAGAGAGTGTAGCTACATACAACATAATATGCTATTTTGGGAATGCAACTCAAAAAGATAAGAAGAAGTTAGACGGTACGAGGAGAGTAGCACAACGGATAATTGGCAGTAGCCTACACGCAGTATCCACACTGTATGAAGAAAGAGTAGTAGCTAAAGTCAAACGAATCATGAACGACCCCACCCACCCGCTTCACACTAATTACAATTACAATAGGTCAGGCTTTCGTTTGTGTGTGCCCAGGTCTGCACGAGTGAGAACTCGGCAATCATTCATAGCAAACTCCATCCATATGTACAACGGAATGTCTCAAAGACCCAGTGTTGTACTTTAATATCATATTTAATCTAATTAATAATTCCCAAATTGGTTTGAGACGAAAATACATGTATGGGTATATTTTGGATACCAAACCTCCTCAGTATATTTATATCTATCTCACCTGTTAATTCGTTTGGTCACCTGACACCTCCTCTTGCTCTGCTTCTTTTACTATGTTAACCATTGTTCTGAATTAGTGTTTATAAATCAACATCCTCTGTTAATCTGTGCTTAATCATATGTTAAACCTTGTTTATTTACTGTTAATGTCAACATTTTTGTAAACTCATTAGTAAATGTTAACCTGTATATGTTACACCAGTGAAAACCAAATATCCAGAAATGGACAATAAATACTAAATTAAATTATCATATGATTTGTTAAGCAAATTATGACAATGCACATCAATTTTGTGATTTTTATTTTCCTTCGGCAATCATTAACCAATAGATTATTTTGTCTGATCATGTTACAATTACATTCACGTTTTAGCAATATATATATTGATTATATGATTACTAACCAAGAAACATCATGCATGTTCAATATGTATATATGTACGAGCAAATGTCACGTGTATTCCTCGATGATGGGTGCAGGATTGCACCTTTTAAAGGGTGCAGGATTGAACCCTTTAATGTGCTGCTATTGTATCGGTTTGCACCCCTAAAGGAGCAGGATTGAACCATTAAGAGTACTAACATGTCTCCTAAAAGGTGCATTCTGGCACCCTCCTAAAGAGTGCAGGAGTTAACCCCTAAAGGTGCTGCTATTGTTGCATCGGTTTGCACCCCTAAAGGTGCAGGATTGAACCATAAAGGGTACTAACATTTCCCCCCAAAGGTTTAATCTGGCACCCTTTTGAAGGGTGCAGGATTGCACCTTTAAAAAGGGTGCAGGATTTAACCCCTAAAGGTGCTGCTATTGTTGCATCGGTTTGAACCCCTAAAGGTGCATAGTTGCACCATTTTTTCTTAGTGTGCAGCGTCAGGGCAGAGAACACCCATAAAATAATGACTCCTCAATTTCCAAGCTTGAGTCCCCTCCTTGTAGAAAGTCACGTATCACTTCTGTTGTCCATTGTGAAATGAGCTCTCTCGTAGCATCTACGTCATCTTCTGATTCATCGGCCATAGTGTTTGATGATGCTGCAACTGATAAATAAAAGGAAAAAGACAATCAAATTTAAGTTTGTAACCTCAAGAATAACGGTAACAAAAGAACCCTTATCGCACTAGATCATGGGGAAACATTTTTGTGCTAAAGGGTGACCCCAAAAAGGTGACCTTACCATCAGCTGAACGAAATATCGATCTGCCAAATGTTCATATTTTCGGGAAAAAATAGGTGCTCTAACCGACCCCCCCCCCCCCCCTCTCATTCACCGGCTGGCTGAGTCGATGTGAAATTTTCGGCACGATTTTCAAATTTTAAACCCCCCCCCCCCTCGAAAAAATCCTCCATACGCCCCCGTCATGTAGATCCTCAAGTAGAGCTCATCAATACATAGACTATTATATTCAGATCAAGATCGACAAATCTATCGTTTTCATGGCCTCTTTTACTTTTTTACATTTACTAATTGCCATCACTATCTAACTGTCGGCCATTCTAGTAGATCCTATTCCAATATAAATTATGTATAGTCTATAGGATCTAAACCTATTCATATTTCCTGAGACATAGCCTAAGTCTCATTTTACTGTAAATTTGGTTAACTTCTACCTAAAACACAAGGCAATCAGTCTACTTAAAATGCACACACATTTAAACATACGTGACTAGATCTAGGCCTACATTTACTAAAGTTGGATCCCGGCCCACTCTCATTACGTCGTATTATCAGCTTTATTCGTCATAAAAATGAATAAACACAAACTTTGGTTTCTTACCGTACAAATGATACTGGAGTGAAAGAAAATCACTGCAGAATAGCGGATTATGTACAAGATTAAGATGTTGCTTCGATAAGAATCCCGTTGTTTGCAACGGGACAGCTGATCACGGCGAAGGTAAAAATGTACTAGAATTATGTCCCGGCATGCTTTGCGATGAACCAACCGTGAAGGCACGTATTCTCGACGGCTTTTTTTTTTTTTCTCGACTGCTTTTTTTTTTTCTCGACTGCTTTTTTTTTTTTCTCGACTGCTTTTTTTTTTTTTCTCGACTGCTTTTTTTTTTTTCTCGACTGCTTTTTTTTTTTTCTCGACTGCTTTTTTGGAAACTCGATTGCTTTTTTGTAAACTCGACTGCTTTTTTGTAAACTCGTTTGCTTTTTTGTAAACTCGATTGCTTTTTTTGTTAACTCGATTGCTTTTTTGTAAACTCGATTGCTTTTTTGTAAAGTCGACTGCTTTTTTGTAAACTCGACCAATTATGACGGCTGTGGCGTGCCATAAATACACGCTAAATTTTACGTTTGATCTATTTGTAACAGCTTGTGTTTAAACGATTCAACCAATTGTTTCTGAATATAATGCTTTTGAAATGTTAGCAGCAACTTGTCGACAAACGCTTACGTATCTTGACCAATTTTACAACAGTTACACCATTCAAAATACAAGAGTGAGAGACAAAACTGTTTGCAAACAAGCGGATAAACTGATTGGTATAACAATAAATGTTAATTTAGCTGCGTTTTAAATGTTTGAATACTTACATCTAAACATGTATGTTTTTGGATTTTTGGGACAAAAACGTGTTAGTAAACAAACGCTAAAACTTTTACAGTGTAGGTACATGATATTACCACAAAGCAAATAGCAATGAAAATATATTGTTATGCACAACGATATTTACATGAATGCAGAAGCTTTATATATCCTCTTCTTAGATGGGTGTTCAGTATTTTGCTGAAGTTTATGAGTGAACGCGCTTTTGGATCGAAACCGATATTTGTATATGATTGACATTGAATGACTCTTACTTCCGGAAATATTCTGTTTCAAATACAATACAAATAACTGGATTTATGTTATTGTATGAGTCATATACCCCTCTCCCTTGGAAACACAAACATACTTTGTGAGATGTTAAATTTGAAGAAAAAAGGAAGAAGTCACTCCATACTGTTGTTTATTTCAGACCTAGCATTATATAGTGTTGCTAGAAAGCACTGGCTGAATTAAATAAGCATTCATTTAGACAATGACCATATCTTGTTTTAATATACCGTACGTTCCCATGAATCAACATGAAGCTCATATTACATTGATATGGTGCTCAATATCTGCACTAGTCTGGCCAGGAGGGATTATACCTCCCTGTATGGTCACTGGCAGATGGTTATCTCATCAAATCCGTCAGCTCTCAATTAACATAATAAAAAGGGGACAATGGGGGATCAACGGGTACCGCTTAGGCATTGTTGGCTATAAAGAGGGTGCACGTAGCTACAAGTAGTGCAGTCCTGCTTAATATACATACATACAGCTATGTTATTTATTTATTTCAATTGTGGCGGGATTACTGTCATGGTCATTCTCACACAAACTTCTTAAATTAACCCCTCTCCCCTCACTCCCCCACATACATCAACTCGCTTTTACCCACACCGTCTCTCTCTCTCTCTCTCTCTCTCTCTCTCAATTCTCCATCCCTCCCTCTTTTAATATAAATGTTTACATCTATACATTTCTTTCTCGTTTCACTCTTCGCCAATGGTAGCAGAAGTCCGCCAGCATCAAGGGACAGCAACATACAACCCATACCATTCCGATAGAGGGCGACCTTGCAAATTACGTTGAGCTTGACGATGAGCTTCCGTTACCATCCATAGGTTATACACCCTCACGTTCAGTCTGTCTACCATACATACCAGAGGTAAATCAACAGTCCAAGACAAAATGGAATTGAAATTTGTATTTTGATAAAGATTGTGGTCTAAGTTATACATGTAACTCAGCTAATGACTGTTACACACAGTGCAACAACGACAGTTTTTGTTTAAATTTCATTTTAAATGGGAAGGAGGAGGAGGGGGAATATGCACAAAACTCCAGTATAGCTGGCGAATAGCCAGGAACAATTATGACGTTCCACTATTGCTATTGTTATTATAATTATCTAATTTATTATTTCATTAATGTTGACTATCAGTATATATAATCTTTTTTTCATTTCTTTCCACAAATTAGCCACTATGCTCTGTCAAATTAAATAACTGTATATAAACGCTTGTGGGTTAAACATGGTTAAACATGAAAATAATTAATTCGACTTTAATTATATTTTAGATTCCATTTGCTGTTCTTTTAATTACTCATGTTATTAGGAACCCGCTCCGATTGGTACAGATGCTTATGACCAAGGCCAAACCAATCCCCATGTTATGGCGCCAATCACGTGTCAGACTATGGCAGAGATAGAGCCTAGCGGGAATAGTGGCGATATTAAAATCTGTCTCACACTCAAGTCTTCAGATGTCCAGGCCCAGGCCCAGGCAAGCCAGAGAGAGGCGAACGTTACCCGAGCTCACTCCGACCGTCTACCGATGCGTAACGAGTACATGACAACGACAGGCGATGCTACCCGAAGTGGCGCCGGACCTGCCCGAGAGAGGTCCATGGAACGAAGCCTTACGATGCCTCGACTGCACGTGACCACATCATCGGACCAATCAGGGAACGCGAATTGCATGACCATGGGGAAGAACGCGAATTCGAGCCGTGACCTTGAGCACGAGTACATGCCTATGAGAAGTGTAGTATACACCGAAATGGACAGTGTTGGGTATGAATACATCTAAAAAATGAAGGCGTTCCAAGCATGCCCAGTGTTTGCAGGATATTGTACGATTAACTAAAAATATAAGGAATAGTTGATTGATAATGTATGAAATAAGATTCATTAGTGAGGGCTTTCATGCTAACATGCAAAATGTACAGGACCTACTAACTTACTCGTAAATTCCAGGCACGTAGCCAAAGTTTGATGTTTGGGGGTCTAAAAAAGTTCAACCGATCTTGGAAATTTTGTTGGGGGGCACTGGGGGGCACGTGCCCCCCCCCCCCCCCTCTTGGCTACGTGCCTGGTAAATTCGAGGGGGGAGGAGACAGTGAAGACGATATTTGCTCCAGCGATTATAGCTCCGGGCTACATTTTGTCCAAAAAGTACAGGGTTAGGATTCTTGCATTTGGGGTTTAGATTACGTTTAATGTTAGGGCTAATGTATTTTTATTGTAGGGTTCATGGTTAAAGTTAGGTACTCAATAAGTATAGGATATTATCGCGGAGGAAATATCGCAGGAGCAGGAATCGTACAATCGAAAATGGAATGCCCTGGCAACAGGCAGCACAAAACCATAGACGGGAGAACAACCGTGTGTAGTAGTGATGTTATCAAGCTTGGTAGTTATTAATTGATTTATTCCTTTCTTGCTCTTAATGTTTTTACATGTATTATTGTTGTGATTATATAGCAGAGAGGAGATGCACAACGGGTGAATTAATGTGTGTGTGTGTGTGTGTGTGTGTGTGTGTTTGAGAGAGAGAGAGAGAGAGGAAGAGAGAGAGAAAGAGAGGAGAGGGGAAGGGGGAGGGAGAAAACAAAAGAGAAAGGGGAGGGAAGGGAAAGGGAGAGAAAGACAGGGAGTGAGAGAGAAGGGATGGAAGGGGAGGGAGAAAAGGAAACAAACAAAGAGTGGGGGAGAGGTGGAGAGGGAGAGAAAGAGAGAGAGAGAGAGAGAGAGCAGGGCAGTTAAAGAAGGTGTCATGTACTTGTGTTCATTACATGTTATACGTAAAGGATTCAGAGTTTTTATGTTTACGTGTACACATACTTTCTTTTTCTACAGTGACATATTATTGGACATATCTTTCGAAAGAAACCAGGCTAGTGACCGCATAATATGGTTGATATTTTCACACTCACGATCAATGACCATACTGACAACTGTGCAGTATGAATAAAAGTCATTTTGAAAGGATGGATGGAAAAAGGTATACGCCTAGTTCTACAAAACCGATGAATAGGCTTACTTATGGTCTCAATAGAATCGAAAGCGATAGAAGTTTCGAAAGTTGAATAAAGCTTTGAAAGATTGGCAAAGGCCAGATTGTGTGGTAAATACATGCAGGGCTTTCTACTTCAATTGACATATTAAAAAGACGTTACGTGTTTCCATCTTTAAAATCGGTTTAAAGATCCTTTAAAGTACTCGTCTAAATTGTTTGTTAGTCAGGATGCAATATAATGTGCATGTTATGTTTGATTTATGTGTACTTATAGGCAGTTAGCTGATATACAATGCATTATTATGAACTTAATGAGAATATAATGGCCACGCATTACACACTTCACCGATTATATGTGCAAGCATTTGCAGTTCATTACTAAGCAAATAATCTTGGAAAGTCTTGGAAAAGAACTTAGCCTGTTGGGCCCGGAATTACAGTGCCTGTTGTAAATGTTTACATACGATATGATTTAGTAAAAAAATCTATCTACAAAGAAAGTATGTGTAATTAGATTGAGCTTCATTTACATGGCTTTTCCCTGTAGTAATAATTTCGAGAATGACTAATTGCAGCCCATATATTATGTGTGACAAGGGTTTTGTAATAATGTATCTTGTGTTGGTTTTATGAGGGTTTTTTTAACGACGATACAATCTACATTTTACTTTCAATTTGTACAAGGGTCTAGCATCTCAGACACAGAGGGAGCTTTGGATAATGTGTATTATTAAGTAAGCATCGTTTTTTATTCATTTTTCCCTCATTTTTATAACTCTTGTTCGTATATTGGTGATTTGTTGGTTTGTTTTTACCTGAATGCGAAAAAAGCAATTGTATGCATAGAAGTAAGCGAAAAGGGGATCGACACCTTTAAGTCCTATTCGAGGACATACCAAAGGGCACAAGTGCACGCCTTAAAATCAAGGTTAGTAGCCCCGACACCATTTGTGTAGTCCCATATACATCTTTCTCTGTACAGTGCTTGTTACTTTACCAAGACTGGGCCAAATTTATAATGATTTTGATGACTCCAGAACCTTGCAGTGCACACCAATACTTACATGCTACATGATCAACTTTTTCTGATCCATTCCACACCTTTTCTTTCACAATGCAATATACTTTCAGCATCATGCTTTTTAAGATTGTATTTTTTTAGCTGACAATTTAAAACATGATCCAAGAAGCATTGCTTCAATCTGCTTTTAATTGATGAATTGTTTTAAATACAGTGATAATTGAACTATCAATCGTAAGAGAAACTATGTAGGGGAAATAAACGACCACCCCCCCCCCCTTTCTCTCCCCCCCCCCTCTCTCTCTCTCTCTCTCTCCCTCTTTCTTATTCTCTCTCTCTTTCTCTTAGCCTCTTTTTCCTATTCCCATTATTCTCCATTAGAGGGGGACTTTGGGAGTGCCCCCTCAATAACTACGTCGCAGCACCCATATATTTCGAAATGTTGTTTATAATTAGTTTAGAAGGAGTTGTACTTAGAATTCCAACACTCCATGTACTATTTTTATTGTGAGTGCTTGCTTTGTCCATTATGAATTGGATTTTAACTTTCAAAACTAAGATTAAAGTATATTTATTTCTATACATACAATCGGAAGTGTTTTATGTTTACGTGACTGTATTTTGGCTCTATTGGTTTCAGCTACATTTGACACGCATTATTTCTGGTAACATGATTGACTTGTGAGACAATAGTGATAAGGTATATTGTAAAATAATTATTTTCAAGTTCTCACGGGTAGTCTTCACCCACATGATATAAACAAACTGACCCAAACCTGCCGAGTTTCGTACCTGAATAGATTAGCCTATCCTTTGATGCAAGGGATGGATAACGCATGTTCAGAAATAGGCGGAAGGAAATTAAACAAATTGTAAATACCTTGAAATCTTAGTGTAGATGAGGCTTACTTCTAGGGCCAGAGAGGGGGAGAAAAGGAGATCAGACAGAGATTTAGACAGACTGATGGAGAGATGAGAAGAACAAGATGATGATGATGAGAGAGAGCGAAAGAGAGAAAGAGAGAGAGAAAGAGAGAGAGAGAGAGAGAAAGAGAGAGAGAGAGAAAGAGAGAGAGAAGGAGAGAGAGAGAGAGAGAGAGTTAAGAGAGGGTGGTGATGGAAGCGGTTGTTTTACAGGATAGACAGAGATATGCTAGCTAATCCCGTTATTTTACCAGTACCGTATGTCTAATTCTCTTAGATGTTATGTTCATTAATCCTGTATCCACATCGAGCCATTACCCCTTTCATGGCATGACCCACGCTATACCACTGATCGGATATAATCCCCTAATTACCATTTAAAACACTACAACGTGTCCACACACAAAACAATTTATCCCGAAACTCTATAACGAAACGTCGTATAAAGAATCATCGTATAAATTTCAGGATGTCCACACACAAGAAACGTCGTATAAATAATCATCGTATAAATTCCAAGGTGTCCACACACACAAGAAAGTAATCACGAAACTCTACAGCGAAAGTCGTATAGGTGCGCAGTTTGCTACTGCGGTCATGGAATGGAAGCAAAAATAAGAGGTCAGGTCTCCTTTCGCACGAGGTCACGTTAAGCCCCGCCGAGTTATACCGCTCTAGCTTAACTAGTTATACTAGTTACGTCCACGCACAACACATTCCGTGATTAGGCGTGATTAGTTATACGTCGTATAACGAAACGCAGGTTTTTGCATCGTTTCGTTATACGACGTTTCGTTGTACGACATATAGTTAGTAAGCGTCCACACACACATTTTCATCGTATAACTATCGCGAAACAGTATAACTATCCCGAGACGGTATAACTAGTCACGCCTAATCACGGAAAATGTTGTGTGTGGACACGGGGAATTTTTCATGTATGTCCTTGTCCTGTTGAAGTTTGTGAAACATAAGTTCGATACTGAGGTCTTGTTCTGCGGCAGTGTGAACAGATACTGAATTCATATATTTATATTCATACATCAAATACATCATTTGTATATCATATTTCCAACAAGTTTGGAGTCAGTGTATTATTATGACCTTCTGGAAGTGAAGACTGACAACCACCTCTCTCAAGTTCATGTTGCTGCTCTTTTTTTCTTTTCTTTGGTAAATACCATTTTTGCCCTGCAAATATAATAATAATATTAATAATAATTATAATAATAATAATAATAATGATAATAATAATAATGATAATAATATTAATAGTAATTATAATAATAATAATAATAATAATAATAAAAAGTTATGTTTACCCAGATTATCCTCATCGGTGTTCATACTGTTCTCCCTGAGGGCCCTGTGATCACATTAAAGGAAAAATATCACAAGATGACTTACTTAAGGAAAATTGAATCACTTTCTAACTTAGTTTATACATTTCATACGTGTGGTGTTATTTACACTGTTGGGATAATAACAACACATAAACTGTCTCTGATTTTTATTAAAATTTAAAGAGTAGACAACGATTTAAAATGGTTTATTGACAGGCTGACAAAATGTAGGTCAAGAGGTTGTTTACATTTTTGAGGGAAATTCACGCGCTAGGAAATGTAATACTTTGTATTACATTGGAAGGAAATGTACAAGCGTATGTACGCTTATCAAGCAAGCGCGGAAAATACCGCCAGCAAATTAAAAATAGCACGAAGGGGCTTTCATTCTAGTTATGGCTTTCATTTTGAATGGACAAGAAGAAAAATTTACGGAGTCTAAAACATTCCCACCACCTCCCCATTATCTCCACCAATA
This sequence comes from Strongylocentrotus droebachiensis, assembly GCA_035222895.1. NCBI lineage: Eukaryota > Metazoa > Echinodermata > Echinoidea > Camarodonta > Strongylocentrotidae > Strongylocentrotus > Strongylocentrotus droebachiensis. Next base: position 101,950 of record JAVYIG010002116.1, read on the forward strand.
AAAGTATTTTTAGTATATTAGTGGCATAAATTAAGTATTGCTTGGTGGTTCGAAGTAGCCAAGGTATACGTTTTAGTACGGAAAGGATTTAGGGTTTCAGGTATGAAAGGTACGGATGGGGTTTATGTAATAAATTGGTCAGTGATTTATGATGTTAATGCAGAGCCGGGGGCATTTGGCCTGGTCGCACATCAACTTGCGTCGTGCACAAAGAAAGTGGGCCGTAGGGGAATTTTTCCCATTGGGTTTCGCCCCTACCCGGTTTTGTATGGGTAAATCACTAATCACATGGTACTGATAAGTTTATTGATCAATAATTGTCATCCAAAAATTTTCGACCCCACTCAATTTTTACATGCGAGGGGGTTGCCAATGTATATTCAGTCGAATTTGTTCGCATGTCAATTCTTAGTTTTCCGGCCCCCATTCGATTTGAATGCGGGGGGAACTAGTTGTACCTACACATTTTCAAACTCAGGGTGTCACGCTTTAATCTTAGGCATCATCCGATCTTACAGGCGGAGAGGCTGGTATATATATATACATCTATATTCTATAACTTTAGGCATCACTCGATTTTATAGGCGGGGGGCTGATATAATGACTTAATGTATATAAGTTTAGCCTAGGCATCACTCGATTTCATAGGCGGGGGGCCTAGCATAACTTTAGGCTGGTATATATATACATCTATATTCTATAACTTTAGGCATCACTCGATTTTATAGGCGGGGGGCTGATATAATGACTTAATGTATATAAGTTTAGCCTAGGCATCACTCGATTTCATAGGCGGGGGGCCTAGCATAACTTTAGGCATCACTCGATTTTATAGGCGAGGGGCTGATATAATGACTTAATGTATATACAAAACAAATCGGTAGTGAATGTTTCGTTGTACATACACTCGACTTTTTAACATTTTCTTGGCCTGCATGGTTTTTGTTTTGTCAATACATACACAAAAATGCTTGAATAAGCATTATGGCGATGTAAGTGCCCTATTTGGTATGCATTCTTAAATTGTGCATTTGACCATTGTTACTTTCATGCCTCCGACCTTGTGCCCGGTTAAGTTGATTATGTAATGCGGGCTTATTTTTTGGTGTAGCATTGAAAACTATGTAAATGAGACTGCCCAAAACAAATCGGTGGTGACTGTTTCATTGTAGTTTAATTATTATATATTACATACACTCGACTTTTTAACATTTTTTGGCCTGCATGGCTGATTTTGTTTTTGCCAATACATACACAAAAATGCTTGAATAAGCATTATGGAGATGTAAATGCCCTTTTCGGTATGCATTCTTAAATTGTGCTTTTGACCATTGTTACTTTCGTGCCTCCGACCTAGTGCCCGGTTAAGTTGATTATGTAATGCGGGGTATTTTTTTGGTGTAGCATTGAAAATTTTGCAAATGAGACTGCCCAAAACAAATCGGTAGTGAATGTTTCGTTGTAGTTTAATTATTATACATTACATACACTCGACTTTTTAACATTTTCTTGGACTGCATGGTTTTGTTTTGTCAATACATACACAAAAATGCTTGAATAAGCATTATGGCGATGTAAATGCCCTATTTGGTGTGCATTCTTAAATTGTGTTTTAGGCCATTGTTACTTTCGTGCCTCCGACCTAGTGCCCGGTTAAGTTGATTATGTAATGCGGGGTAATTTTTTGGTGTAGCATTGAAAACTTTGCAAATGAGACTGCCCAAAGCATATCGGTAGTGACTGTTTCATTGTAGTTTAATTATTATACATTACATACACTCGACTTTTTAACATTTTTTGGCCTGCATGGCTGATTTAGTTTTTGCCAATACATACACAAAAATGCTTGAATAAGCATTATGGCGATGTAAGTGCCCTATTTGGTATGCATTCTTAAATTGTGCATTTGACCATTGTTACTTTCATGCCTCCGACCTTGTGCCCGGTTAAGTTGATTATGTAATGCGGGCTTATTTTTTGGTGTAGCATTGAAAACTATGTAAATGAGACTGCCCAAAACAAATCGGTGGTGACTGTTTCATTGTAGTTTAATTATTATATATTACATACACTCGACTTTTTAACATTTTTTGGCCTGCATGGCTGATTTTGTTTTTGCCAATACATACACAAAAATGCTTGAATAAGCATTATGGAGATGTAAATGCCCTTTTCGGTATGCATTCTTAAATTGTGCTTTTGACCATTGTTACTTTCGTGCCTCCGACCTAGTGCCCGGTTAAGTTGATTATGTAATGCGGGGTATTTTTTTGGTGTAGCATTGAAAATTTTGCAAATGAGACTGCCCAAAACAAATCGGTAGTGAATGTTTCGTTGTAGTTTAATTATTATACATTACATACACTCGACTTTTTAACATTTTCTTGGCCTGCATGGTTTTGTTTTGTCAATACATACACAAAAATGCTTGAATAAGCATTATGGCGATGTAAATGCCCTATTTGGTGTGCATTCTTAAATTGTGTTTTAGGCCATTGTTACTTTCGTGCCTCCGACCTAGTGCCCGGTTAAGTTGATTATGTAATGCGGGGTAATTTTTTGGTGTAGCATTGAAAACTTTGCAAATGAGACTGCCCAAAGCATATCGGTAGTGACTGTTTCATTGTAGTTTAATTATTATACATTACATACACTCGACTTTTTAACATTTTTTGGCCTGCATGGCTGATTTAGTTTTTGCCAATACATACACAAAAATGCTTGAATAAGCATTATGGAGATGTAAATGCCCTTTTCGGTATGCATTCTTAAATTGTGCTTTTGACCATTGTTACTTTCGTGCCTCCGACCTAGTGCCCGGTTAAGTTGATTACGTAATGCGGGGTATTTTTTTGGTGTAGCATTGAAATTGAAAACAATGCAAATGAGACTGCCCAAAACAAATCGGTAGTGAATGTTTTATTGTAGTTTAATTATTATACATTACATACACTCGACTTTTTAACATATTTTGGCCTGCATGGCTGGTTTTGTTTTGTCAATACATACACAAAAATGCTTGAATAAGCATTATGGCGATGTCAATGTCCCATTTGGTCTGTATTCTTAAAGTGTGTCTTTGGCCATTGCTACCTTCGTGCCTCCAACCTAGTGCCCGGTTGAGTTAATTATGAAATGCGGGATAATTTTTGTAGCATTGAGTAATTTTGCAAATGAGACTGCCCAAAACAAATCGTTAGTGACTGTTTCATTGTAGTTTAATTATTATACATTACATATATCGACTTTTAACTTGAATGCCTGGCCGAGTTTCGACTGATTTTTATTTGTTACTATTGGGCAATTTTGGCCATCAATACCATGCTCGGTGTTCATTATATCATTGTCGATTTCACGAAACTAGTGTACTATCGCTTGTTTTTTGTTGATGGTTTTTCTTGTTTTAAACTTAGTGCGTGGCGACCATGTCTGTGGGCGTGGCCCGCGGTTCACGGTTAGATGATCAGCGACCCTCACCCGCTGGACTGGTTGCCATGCCGGTTGTCAGGGAGGGACCAACGAGTAGCGTTTGCGCTGCTCTGGCGTTTCGTTGCCTGGTCTGGTGGCTGGCGTATCGTTGGTATTTCGCGCTCCATGATGACGTGATTTAATGTTATCATGTGGCGCGGTCTCTCCGCGGTATGCTGGTTCGCCGGTGTCTGGCGGTGTTTCGTCGGTGTGACGTGGATCGGCATGATATATGTTAATTCATTTTATTTCAACTTAACTATTGCTTATTTGTATTACTTATGCTAAAGCCAAGGTATTATCATACCCCCCTGTAAATCCCTATTCTCATGTCAATCATAATCCAGTCCTTAATGCTGAACGTTGTTTCTTTCTCACCCCCTTAGGTATAGCACATAGGCTTACCCACCTTTCTCTGTAACTTAAAGGTAGTACGTTTCGAAAACAATTCATCACTGTAAATTTAAACGATAACAATACTAAAAAAAAATAAATAATAATAATAAAACTTTCTTAAATTACAAATTTCTAAGTTTTTTTTTTATTTTTAATTAATGACCACGTTTGAACGCTGTCACCGGCCCCGAGTCTGTCTGATAGTCACGCACAAGTGAACATCATGTACACCCCCCTGATTTTGTTGGTTTTTGCCGACACCCATTATAAATGCACTTCCACTCTTACACGCACATGCACGCACCAAACACATAGTATTAATTTATACTGGTCGCAATACCACATTTGTAATCTTAATGGCTTTAAATGATATTCTGAATGATCAAGTTTATACACCCCAGAGTAAATATTATACTACTAGTGAATTTAATTCAAATTTTAATTCAACGGGACCCAATAATAACCTTCACTGTTTTAGTTTATTAAACATCAATATTCGAAGCTTACAAAAGAATTTCGATAATTTTGAAGAATTTTTATCTATCCTAAACACATTTTCATTTTCTTTGATAGGACTTACCGAAACCTGGTTACACTCAACTTCTCCTCCAATATTCAACATTGAGAATTATGAATTTATTCATTCAGACCGTAAAAACGGAAAGGGGGGAGGTGTCGCTTTTTATTCTCGTAATGATGTACAATTTAAAATAAGACATGATATTCAACTGGAAGGAATAGAAACATTATTTTTAGAAATTATTGATGATAAACATAAGAATAGAATCGTTGGGGTAATGTACAGACCACCTAACAATGTAGCCGACACATTTTTTGATGAATTAGAATCATGCCTTGAATTTATTTCTAGAGAAAATAAAGATGTATATATTATGGGAGACTTTAATATCGATATATCCTTACCTTTTACCGTTCTTGGCCAACACTTCACTAATTTATTATCTTCATTTTTTTTTAAACCTCTCATTAATAAACCAACTAGGATTACAAACTTAACACATACTATAATTGATAATATTTTCTCAAACGTATTAGATAATAAACAGAATGGAATAATATATTATGATATTTCAGACCATTTACCAATATTTACGATAGGTCCTAATGATAAACACCTACAAATTCCCAATAAAGAACATACAACACGACGTAAAGAAACCAAACGTAATATTGAATCCTTAAAAATAGACTTGAGTCAAGAAGATTGGTATGATATTTATTTTGAAAGAGATGTGAACAGTTCATATGAAAAATTTATAAACAAACTTCTTTGTCATTATAATAAAAATGTGCCCCTCTCAAGAATTAAGTCAAATAAAAAGAAAAATAAACGACCATGGATTACTCAAGGTATACTTAAATCAATATCTACCCGAATTCGTTTATATAAAATCTCACTTCGATCACCTACAAATGAAAATCAAAATAAATATAAAAAGTACCGTAATAAATTGACTTCAATTATTCGTTTATCACGCAAATTATACTATGGTAATAAAATTGAAAATAATAAAGATAATAATCAATCATTATGGCAAACAGTTAATGACATTTTGGGGAAGAAAAAGGATACTCCAAATAATATTGAATTTAATGATAATGGGCATCACATAGACCAAAATGATGTTGCTGAGGCATTCAATAAATACTTTACTAATATTGGACCGGATTTAGCTTCCAAAATAATCAATGAAAAGAATGATTTTTTGAAATACTTAAATAATAACGTTAATCAATCCTTATTTTTTAATCCAACAAATATTCAAGAGATTTTAGAAATGGTTCGTTCATTAAAAAGCAGTAAATCTAGTGGCTACGATGAGCTAAGTGTATCTTTATTAAAACAAATAATTCACTTCATAGCTTCCCCGTTATCACATATCTTTAATTTATCTCTTTCCCAAGGGGTTTTTCCCGACCCACTAAAAGTTGCAAAAATAATTCCGATATATAAAAAGGATGATCACTCTAAAGTTTCAAACTACCGACCAATTTCTTTACTACCAAGCATTTCAAAGATATTAGAGAAAATAGTATATAAACGATTATATTCTTTCTTAGATATCAATAACTTTTTAATTCCTAATCAATATGGATTTAGAAAGAACCACTCTACTGATTATGCTATTCTACAATTATGTGACAAAATAACTGATTCCCTTTCTAAAAAAGAACACACTGTAGGTGTTTTTATGGACTTATCGAAAGCATTCGATACCATGGACCATCGTATATTAATACATAAATTAAAAGCATATGGAGTTAGAGGGATTGTACTTTCTTGGTTTGAAGACTATTTGCGTAATAGACATCAATATGTTATGTTTAAATCTACAACATCTAATATTTCCACCATAGAATGCGGAGTACCACAAGGCTCCATATTAGGTCCCCTACTGTTTTTAGTATATATGAATGATATTGTTAATGCATCACCACTCCTAACATATGTTCTGTTCGCAGACGATACCAACGTATTTTATTCGCATAAAGACTTAAACATTCTCATTACAACCCTCAATTTAGAACTAAATAAATTATCATCTTGGTTCAAATCCAATAAACTCTCTTTAAATATTAATAAGACTAATTGTATTTATTTCAAAAACATACACTCTAAACATGTACTTCATTATGATATTTTTATAGATAACATGCCCATAATTGAAAAAGAAGTTACAAAATTCTTAGGTGTAATGATTGATTCAAACCTAACTTGGAATAGTCATATTAACAACATTTGCATGCTAGTCTCGAGAAGCATAGGCATTTTATATAAATTAAAATATTATCTATCACAAAAGTCACTATTTATGCTTTACAATTCCTTCATTTTGTCATACATATCTTATTGTAACATAGTTTGGGGCAATAGTAGTAAGATGAAAATTATGTTAATATATCGTCTCCAAAAGAAAGCACTTCGTCTTTGTACACATTCACATTATTTAGCCCATACTGATCCAATATTTTGTAAACTAAAAACATTAAAAATCGCTGACATTCACAGTTTTCAAACTGCAATCTTTATGTATAAATGTTGGATAAATACTATACCTTTGGCATTTCGAAATATTTTTGTTTACAATAGTGATATACATTCTTATCCCACACGACACTCATCCGATTTCCACTTAACAAACCCCAAAATTATTATGGCCTATAAATCGATAAGACATCATGGTCCAGACATTTGGAATGCTTTACCTGACAATATTAAACACTCTGCAACTCTTTATTCATTCAAAGCATCGATGAAAAAATATTTAATATCTACATATTCAAAAACATCATAAGGGTCTCAGAGGTTTTGATTGTTTACTTAAATTAATTTTAGATGACCAGTTCATTAACAATACGAATCGAACACTTACTTCACCTGCACACACCCACTTGCACACACTTGCACATTTTTCTTCTTTTTTCTTTTTTCTTAATTTCTTTCCACTTTTTATTCAGATATTTTCTGAACAAAATCTTTATATGTGACTCTCTATTCCCCTACATTCTCCTAACAACAGCGCCATGTACCCCCCCCCCTTCCCGGCTGCTATCGCCTCAAGCTTCTTAGCTTATGATAGTTGGCCTCTGCATTTATCTTGATTATTTTTACTTACCTCCATACTTTCAAGCTTTCAATTATGTACTTTTTTTTTAAATATTTTATTTAAAGTTGTCACTCTTGATGTAAATCAATTATATTATATACTATTATTGTTATTTGAATGTTTTGTATTTGATTTATCAATAAATGCAGAAACATCTGCTAAAAAAAAAAAAAAAAAAAAGTTTAGCCTAGGCATCACTCGATTTCATAGGCGGGGGGCCTAGCATTGCATTTGTAAGCATTTCTTATGATTCAATATATCTGTGTTATTTTGTTATGACAACCAGAAAATCTAAATGTGCAAAATAAGCGTCCATCTCAAAATGTTAATAAAGCCACGACATAAACGCAAATTTGGTTGTTTGTTATTTTTGTTAGCCGTGAATAAACTATCTTTAGTACCTCTGATTTTTCTCGGTATTTGAAAATTGTTTTTAATAAAATGATATCGAAAAAGTGGTTGTGTTCAACATAAATTTAGTTGATCATACTTTCGTTATATTGATTTTTTAACCATCAAATAACTAATTGAATGGGGGAAGAGGGGGTATTTTTTCTTCTTAAAGGTAATACAAAGTTTTGGTATGGGGTCATGAATTTGGTTCAAATGAACATATTGGAAGCATATACGATCCTACAATATTCAGTGATCGTTGTCGCGGTCGAAATCGACTCTAAAGTTATGAAATTGTAAATAATAAACACTTTATGTTGAATAGCTCCCTCTCAAGGTCAAGATATTAATTAAGCTATAAAACAATGTTTGTTGACTAAAATTGACTGATTAGCTATTCTCGTTCGGAAATTATATACCACAACTACATACTCTGAGATTTTCATGGTCGCAGCTACCATTGAACGGCCGTAGGAGCAATTTGAAATTTATCAAAATTTACCGGGAGCACCGGTAAATCTTTATATTCAATTTTTCTCGAAAGCAGAAGTGTTTTAGGGTCTTAAATTTCTGGGATTTTTAATACATCCACAGGGGCATCCAAATATATTAAAATTGTAAAGAATCACTATCCACCCATTTTTCAAAATTTCCCAAAACTTTGTAATACCTTTAAATGTTCACAAAAAATTATTATTGCAAAGTACTGGTCATATAAAACATATTTGCTGTGTGCAGAATGTTTACAACAGCTAAGTGGTATAGTGGTACAAGGCTTACTTCGCATAATCAGATAATCACGTCCGGTCGGGTGGTCGCGTTACACGGACCTTTCGGTTACCGAAAACAGAAGATTCATGCGACCTTTCGTAGATTCGCCGTAGAGATTTCACAAAGAGTCGGGTGAATCGGACGATACCATTTGTCAATGTTTATGTAGCGTTTATTTCATAAACATTACCCCCGACATTTTGTGAAGCAAAGAGAATGTTTTTCACCGTAGAGGTCGGGAACGAGACGTCCTGACCCGACGCGATGATCCGATGGTTCTAAGTAAGCCCTGGTAAAACATGTGACACCTTATTCAATGACTTAAATCAAACGTATTGACTTCTGAGGGTCGAAATAGACAATTCCTCGAATTGAATATTAATTTCAAGTACACCATCTTGATATATATTACAACACTGTCAATGTCATAACACCGTACATTTTAACAGCATCCTGCTATCACAATATACCTCTTGCCACGGAGTAATAGATATGAATACACCTTGACGCTTTTTATTGATTTGAAGATGATTATAACTAACCTTCGACGAGTTATAGTCGATCAGTGGAACTTTGAAATCAATATTGAACTACCTCTGCCCTCCTTTAACATAATAGAGAATGTTATCAACCGGGAAACATGACAATGTCATGGAAAACTTCATAAAATATTGATAAAAGAGGTACAATAAGGGCATAATGCGATGTTTGGCATGTGCAATATCTATTTGATATGTGTCTTAGTCTTTGAATACATCTCTCTTAAATTAAGTGATTTAAAAATCAGTAGATAGTTTCAAGGCCAGCCTGAAAACTTTAATATATAATGGCCAACTTTAACTAATATCATCTTTAACCATGTATAATGTAATGTAAGCGAAATTGTATCAAAGTATATTATGCAGCTCATTGTAAGCGCCTTGAGCACCATCTGGGTGGATATGTTGCGCGTTATAAATATCTGTATTATTATTATTATTATTCCAACATACATTACTGGATTTCAATTATTAGAAGTGGAACAGCAGAGTCATTTTGCACTTAATGAAATTGATAAGGGTATAGGGGATGCACAATCATGGGCTAAGTCAAACAGACTTATACATTATAAATCATGTCGAAGACTGAGGTCATTCATTTTGCTGCTGAAACAATTCTGATATTGGTACATTTTTAGAATACTAATAAGTACTTGGGAAGGTAAGAGATAGAAAGAGAGAAAAACTTTAAACAAAAAAAATCAATATTGAACTTGAGAATCAATCAAAGACCACAATGAGAACTGTTTTCTCATCTTTATTCCTGCCCTCCTTTTCACATCAATATCCAAGTTTTGTATAAACAATCTCTAAGCGTCCTCTATTTCAGATATAACACTCTGACACGAAGGTGTGAAAAGTTCAGAAGTGGTGATCGCGATATGAGGTTAGAATCGATACTCTACACCTCCAACAAATTTCATCTTGCCACACGGTTTCATTGAGAAAGACACGCCCCTAAATCATAAGAAAATAATGATATCTCGCTCATCTGTTATGCAGCTAATTCATGAATATGTAACTCGGTCAAGTATGAATTCGGATTGGTTTCGATGATACACTATAGTATTCTCTGTATCATTGGACAGCTATATAAAACTTCACTCATCAGGGGATCATCCAAAGGCTATTTTGAAGTCGTCTAAGAAGGAGCCCTCTTTTCTGCTAAGAACTGTCGTCAACCAAAACTCGTGAGTACAAGTTCAATCTATTACACATTTCTTCGGGTATTTCTATTCTGATAAGTAAGCATTCATGGAAGATTGTCTGTGTTAACTCTTTCTTTACAACCTTCCTGTTCCAAATAGCACCTCCTGTATAACCTATTGGATAGTTAAACCAAGGGACCCAAGATTATTAAAAATCTTCCCAGTGTAAATAAAAGAAAGATTATATAACTAATGATTCAGAAAACTGAAATAAAAATGTCCGGTTTCTTCTCAAGAAATAACATTAAAAGCGGTCATAGTGAAAAGGTAAACTGTTACGGATTTCGATTTCAATTGTTTAAATCCTTATTTGTTCTTTACCGTCACGGAGGATTATCCAAATTGAATAATTTGTTATATTAGAGGTGCGTGTGTGTGGGTGTGTGATATAAGGGTCGTTACGTAGCTTATCAAGTCCGGAAAAGGGTAATTTTGCACAGGTTTTGTGTTGCACCAAGCATTCCTTCAATTAAGTGATGCATTGTTTTGTGCCAATGGGTACGAGTGGCAAACGAGTGAACATGCGCATTGCCGATTGTCATGTCTGTGGCAAAGGAAGGGTTAAATACGTTACACGTATCTTATTAATACATTCGTAAATCATCATTCATTGCTTGGCGTAGAAAATTAGCTCGAGCACCCAATGTGACAAATAATTTGTATCTATTGAGAGTACCTCTTTGTCTCCTGAACAATTATGATATCAATCTCTGCCAGAAATTCATGAAAACAGGTGTTTCTCTTTGAATCAATTCGTTACTAAGATACATCATGATGACTATTGTACATTGTTAGACTAGGAAACAGGAACATTATGTTAACTATTGTTTAAAAGACTTTTTTGTCAAAGATTTTTTGTCAAAGATTCCGAAAGTTAGTTTATAATTCGAATTCTTCATCCCATGCTAGCTGGCAAATTATTTTTCTCATGGAACCGCAAAATAAATGTCAAGAAATGATAATTAGTGCTTATTTGTCAGTGGAGTGATGGGTAGTTTTAATGAATTGTATTATCTGACGAAGTGTTAAAAAGGGTTTGAATGATGGATTTAAATGGTTAACATTTTGAACCACTATGAACCATATTCTATTAATACCATGAACTGTATAGATATGTAGGTTCACAATGATGTCTAAAATAAATCAGGGAAGATTGAATACCCTTTTTTGAAGTTGAAGTAATAACATAATTCGAAAAGAATGAACTATGTAAATAGGTTTGATCACAAGATATTCTGAAATACTCCCAGAAATCCTATGATGCATATTATAAAATCAAATTTCATGCCTGTCTTTCCACGGGAAGGACTATAATCGAGAAAGCCTATTAAGAAGTTTGGTGTGGTTTATGATGGTTGTTGGCGACACACCTTCGCCGCCGCCCGTATCAAATGAAACGAAGTCACGGATGAGAAGCTTTCTTAGTGAGAAAGCGAAGATTGACAAGCCTAGTAGACTAAATCCAGTTAAATTATTGGCACCACATGTCCTACCAATTATGAACGCCAAGAACAACCCGTGTGCCACCCCCCCCCCCCCCCGAACTCGATTACCAATCCTTTCAAAAGATTGCCTCAAATTCTGAACAAGAATCCTGGATTTAGCTCATGCTTCAATCATATTGATAAACCATTAGATCGTTTAGGAATTCCTTGACTTTTAAATGCCGATCGCCTGTCTGATTATTAAGATATCTATGATTGGAAATCGAAATTTCATTTTTCGTTTTCCTTATGGTTTGTATTACACTACAGTCTATTGGGGGAAATGAGCATAGTAGGACCGGACACTCAAAGATTTTTTACTTTTTTGAGGCACTTAAAGATAATTTTAAAGCTCAATTTGTTTAGGGCTTCAATATTACACCATACCACAGAGACACTGATAATACGTAGGGCCTCTAAGGCAATTGCAATAGCCTTGTCCATGATATTTGGAATCGAGTGAAAATAAAAATGACATAATTAAGTAAAATTAAAATGTGTATGACAGGGCACATAACGAACGTGATTTCTTTGAGATATACACTCATGACTATGAGGTATTGGAATTGCGCTCGAGGTGATTTCTTTGCGCTTTGACAACGAGAAAAAAGGACGTACAAAAACATGATATAACTGACCCCTCCGACACCCTGCCCTTGTTTTAAGCCTTAGTCTCTCGCATCAATAGATTCCCATATTCCTTATATTTCTTATATTACTTAGGTGTGTCCCCTCCCCCATCGCTGTCTCAAATGGGTTTACCCACGTAACGCTGTCTGGCCCTACAGCTCGCTTCATTTATCCGAATCGGACCGATTTATATAGCCAATAATATTTCAAATGGCATCTTAAATATAAATATTCTGAGAGTAGTTATTGTATATAGATAATGTTTTGCTTGACGTATCGAAATGTTAATAAAAGTTGTCTATGTTACACGTGGTTACACATCAGACTATAGGGCGTCAAAGCCTTCCTCCTGCCTTGCGAATCCCCAATTTTGTATAATCTTCTTTTTTTTATTCTTCTTGATGTCATTTTTGTATGACTGATGAGTCTGTGATAAAATTAAGAGGCAAAGACACAGAGAGAGAGAGAGAGAGAGAGAGGGGGGGGATGGATAGAAGAAAAATGAGAGAACATAATATACTTATAAGTAGAGGTATTATAGTCGAGTGGATAAGTCACCGGACTGTGAACCACAAGGTACGGGGTTCGAATCCCTGCCACAACACTAACGTCCTTTGGCAAGACGTTAATCTACATTGGCCACACTCCACCCAGGTGATGAAACGGGTAACTGGGAGACTTATTCCTTGAAAAACACTGTGCGCTGATAACGGCTCCCGGAGCTAAAACTATGGTAAATATGTCAATAGCTGTTTGAAAGCGCATAAGGGACGTTCTATCATAATGTGCTATGCGCTAAACAAAAAGGTATTGTTATTATTATTATTAATATTTTAATATCTACACATTGTCATATTTAAAAAATTCGTATCGACAAAGTAACCTAAATATTAAAATTTAGATTTTCTCAGAAAACTGAATATTGCTAAAGGATTATGTTTAGGATCAGTGATAGTATATATCTCATCGGCAGAATCATCACCAAGGGAATGAATGTCATATGTTCACGTCAAATGTGTATACCGGAGTGCATCGGCGAATTAAGGAAAAACAACAGTCCTATGCCACGTTAAGACCCACGAGACATACCTTTTTTTAAAGGAAAAATGGTCCCATGAGTTGTGATCGCTCGCACTTATGATCCCTCTCTTCATAAGATCCTAGATGCGCCCTTGTTGGATTTCCTCCTCAAAAATCGTGTTCAGAGTGTTAGGATGGGATTTGCTTGCAAATGTAAATATACAAATATGGGTTTCACATATCTCATTGTGTCGCCTAATGCGGCCAGTTAAAATTCTACTCCCGTCCCCATTTTTACATGCTCAAACCACCCGAAAAAATCACGAGGCATAGGTAAAAAATTGAATGCCACAGCCCACGAGTTCCCGCCCCAACCCCCCTAAAACCCCCCTCAAGACCCCCATCACAAACATCCTACAAAAATATTATATAGTTCTATAACCACTGCTGGCTAGGGTTTGGGCTTGAGGTACAAACATTACGTCCTTCATCCAGAGCTGATTCATTAATTCAACTTTCTTTTTTTCCTATTAAAGTCTGTCAACCATGGCTTCAAAGCTCTTTGTCATCACCCTCGTCGTCATGCTGGTCGGCACTGCATGCGCCATGTATGACGATGAGGGCAACGGGTACGCGGAAGGCGATGGCTACGGACTCGATGGCGGCTACCAGATGGACCAGTTCCTTGATGAACTTCATCCCATGCTGGCGATCAAGCGAGATAACAACAGAGATAAGGCTGCTAAAAAGTACAAGAGTAAGTCAATTGCGTTATTAAGTATGCAATTTGGTTTTGAACAGACCTTGCCTATTCCACAAAGGAATGGGGGGGGGGGGGGGGGCGGCAAGGTATCCTAAAAGCCAATGAATCGAAAATGGCAATGCAACAAACACATCGCTGATTAAATGTGTTCATTGCAAACAGTAGGATAAAATATTTTGGCTTTGTTTTGTTGTGTTTTTGTGATATTGAATAAACAGAATTCTTAATTTCTCGGCCTACATTCCTTTGATGTGATAATCTTACCGGTCCTATTTTTGTTTATCTGGCCATGTTCGTAGTTACATCAGGTACAGCGAGGGCATGGCTTATAGATGCCATACAATTACTAAAAACCAAAGGAATAATATATTACCTTACTGCCCATGCGAAACCACATAATATGTATCTACATATATACAAATATATATATATATATATATACATATATATACATAGCATATACGTGTTTAAATATATCATATTATCCATATCTTCATTTATCTATTTAATTACTAAATTGTTGTGTTCAGTAAACTATCTCGTACATGTTTATGATTTTCATTCTTAATATTATGTTTACCTTATCTTTTTTGTGCTTTGTATATGATTTAGATTTGATTTGATTTTGATTTATTTATTTTTTATTTCAAACAAAATATAACATCATTATTACATTACTAATGAATACAACATTTATAAAAAGTATTATTACCTTACAAAAAAAAAAGGTAAACAAATTACAAAAGAAACTTCATCTATAATCTGTGGAAACTGAGAGCTTCACTGAAATACAGACCTTTTAAATTGCGGATATTAAGATACTATATACATTGTGCATAATGAATGGTGCATATTATACAGTTATTGACTGGTAGGGGGTGTAATAAAACATTATTTGGACCGCTGAATGGAGTTATATTTCCCAATTGGTTATATATGGTCACGAGGGAAAATATAACTCCCTTGAGGTCCATAGAATGTTATATACCCCCTGCCAAACAATAACTGTTATATTAGATAGCCTTGGTTGTTGTTGTTTTTTTTTTTTGGGGGGGGGGGGTGATATTTTTTTTGCCCAAATTTTTTTTCGGGGACAAAAACAATTACGGAAAAATAATCTGTCGAGATAGTTCAAGAAAAAAAAAAACCTTAACATTTTTTTAAAAAAATTTTTGAAGAAAAAAATCTTACCCCAAAAAAACATTTTTTGGGGAAAAAAAAAGAATCAAAAAAAAAATTGATATCACGTGACGAGCTCTGGACCAATCACATATCGGTATCTGTCTAAGCTATCTAATATAACTATTTATTGTTCCATACTAATTGGTGAAGAAAAAAAAGACAAAAAGAAAAAGAAACAGAAGCAGAAACAGAAACAGAAATCGAAACAGAAATCGAAACAGACACAGACACAAACCCAAGGAGAAGTAAACAGAATGAAAGCCAATACTAAGTATGTGGGTAAGTATGCCAAAATAATGAACATATCACTTCGCCACCATTCTGTGACATTTCATGCATGCATGCATTGTTTTGTTTTTCTGATTTACATTCATCTCTATTTAATGTCTATTTCCATCGTGTTTGCTTATTCCTACAACATTGTTGTATTCAAACATGCATTTATTTAATAAGAATACTTCTTTGTCTTGCTATGGGGAACATGGCGATATAGAGGGGAAGACAACTATCACAGTTAGATCATATAGCTTGATGTTGTGTGTCTGGACAGTTGATTTCAAAACAGCAAAATGAAGAAGTTTACAAGCAATATTTAAACAATTCTAGAAGGGACAAATATCCACGATGGTCATTGCTATTTGATGAATATATTCCGTTAAAATCTGAAGGCAAAAGAGAAGTCTTTGGCCCGAATTCACAAAGGAGGTTTGTCAACAAACCGAGGTTTATGTGTGTCATAATCGCGTTTTTACGCGTTTTTTACAAACCTGGTTTGTAAAGACGCGTCGAAACGCGTCATATTACGCACGAAAACCAAGGTTTGTCGACAAACCTCCTTTGTGAATTCGGGCCTATATGTTTGTTAAGTGTCCAGACACACCCCCCGATTATAATGTAGACCAAGGGCAATGTCAATGGATCCTTAAGATAGCCATGTCTTGTTGAAAGTGAGGGTGTATTTCTTTGAGAATTTTTGCTTGGCTTGAAGCAGAAGATCAACAAAAAATATCCGACAAATATATAAATGAAGAAAAATAGAAAGTTGAGATCAACAGTCACTATTTTGTATCAAAACATTGACAACTCTTTTAATTGTTTTCCAATGTTGTCGATGCTCATGATGAAACTGATATTACCTAATATACATGACCTTATCAAATTAAATAACAAGAGGAACGTTCAATCGATCTCTGTGAAGTTAATTAAATTTGACACCGATATTTGATTGCTGTGAATCGGGCTGGCGGTGAACACTTCCCAAGGTTCATATATTGAGCGAACTTCAAGATAAATACACGCAAGTCGGACGTTATTGTTATTCAGTACTTAAGATGTACATATAGGATATAAAATCGAATACATAGTTGCTTGGGTTGTAAAAATCTGCTAACAATTGATAACCCCGTGGTCGTTTGATAGGTTTGAAGGTGTGTAAAATTGTTTTTTGTTACATTAATCCCATGTCACTTTAATTTCACCGTAGAACTGTTAATTGCATGTTCATTTCATTGTTCATCTCTAATAAATACAAATCTAAAACTTTCTCATGTTATATTTCCTTCTTGTCATCATGACATTTTGAATTTGTGTTATGTAATACCAGCTCTGTGTTCCTGTTCCTCTCTCTCTCTCTCTCTCTCTCTCTCTGTTTCTCTCTCTCTCTCTCTCTCTCTCTCTCACACACACACACACATATTATCTATCTCTCTCGTTCTGTGTGTGTGTGTGTGTGTGTGTCTGTCTCTCTCTCCCCACTCTCTCTCCTTCTCTCTCTCTCTCTCTCTCACACACACACACACACACACACACACGCACACGCACATATTATCTATCTCTCTCGTTCTCTGTGTGTGTGTGTGTGTGTCTCTCTCTCTCTCTTCCCACTCTCTCTCTCTCTCTCTCTCTCTCTCCACACTCTCTCTCCTTCTCTCTCCATTCTCTATCCCTCAACGATTCTTTCCTTTCCCCGTTATTTTCCTACTCCCCATTTTCCCTTTACTTCTTTAATCCCTTTCTTTCTGCGTTTTACGTTCGCCTGGTATTCATTAATTTGTTTTCATCTCCACATGTTCATATTTTTGTTATGCAGTAAAATGGTTTTTTTAATGATCTTGAATTATTGTTAAAGCGTATCTGCCATAGTTTACAAGAGAGATTAGACTGCCCTGCAAGGTCACTGGACAGGTGGTTATCTCATCAACTCAGCTCTCAGTTAACATAAGAAAAAGAGATTAGGTATGGTTTGTTATATAGAGGGCGCAAGTAGCTACAAGTAGTGCAGTGGGCCTTTAAATAACGAACGAAATTTGATATTTTCAATCAAATATTTGTAAATCATGCATGCAACTCAGCATTTGGCTGCTACATGTTGCTGAATTAATGCATTACCCTACCCCCATCATGATCACGTGGTTCGTTTTCACTACCGTACAGATGAATTCATATTAAACGTGTTACACTCTACTTAACACTTATATAACGTTTCAACGAATATCATGACTTTGAAAGTTTAATGTTCGGTATTTATATATCACTTAATATATTGGTGATGTCTCTGAGCGCTTTACAATTATTACCCCGGCCATCCGATTCAGGCTTGCCCACACACATTGTATGCACATTCTCCACTCCCTGTGGATAATTCCAGCGATTCGCCATTTTACTGACGCAATGCTGAGCAAACTGGAAACGACTTTTATCTTTCATGCCACCCGTTACCCATTTAGTGGAGAGTGGGGAATGCGGATTAAAGTCTTGCCAAAGGGCGTTATTACCGGGCTGAGTTTTGAACCCTAACAGTCAAGTGAATGAACTACTATACCAAGGCACCTTAAGATGTTATCCTGCATGCTAAATCATTCCGCATCGAGAATCATAATTCATATGTACGTTTCCCAATGAAGTAGTAGCAGTAGTAGTAGTAGTAGTAGTAGTACATCAAAACCATAGCGAAGCAGAAAAGATAATTGGGGGATATATGGGGAAGTCATTTTACGCATCAATTACTTGAGAAGGTCGTTAAAAGATTGCAGAGTTATCTTCTCTTGCATATCACTAGGTTTAAGCTGTATAGGTAATCAACCTTTTCTCCAAAGCATATAGACATTTATTGACGAGCCTTGTCATGATGAGATTAAACGCTCCATTTGGAAATGTCAAATATAATATGAATTTAAATTGCTGAAGCTCAAAATAGTATTCTTTAATATATTACCCCCAAAATGACACTAAACGTGTGTATCATTTATTTTTCTTCACTTTATCGCTTTCATAATTTAAAAGTAGCAAGGGGGATATTTTACTCACAGACAGATCTGATAATGATTATTTTCAACAACGTATCCTTATCATTATTATTACTAATATTATTATTGTTATCATTATTATTACATTTATTATTGTTATCATAATCATTATTATGATTATTATCAATATTGTTATTATTACATTTATTGTGTTTATTGTTGTCATTGTCAGTATTAGTAGTGGTAGTTCTACCGCCACTACCGCGACAACTAATTTACCATTGCTATTATTATTCCTATCATATATGATCGTTATTAAAATGATGATTACCATTTCCTTTGACCTTTGACCCTTCAGGTTGTGCTCCAATACCGGGATCTCATCAAGAATGCTGGTGCCACAGACGATCTGGCAAAATCTTTCAGTGCTTCGGTAAGAAACTCTCACTTTCCTCAACTGTCGTCTACAATCCGGGCTCACTGAAACTTCCTTTTCTGAGGGAGAGGGGGGGGGGGGGGGGGCTTCGAAAGAAACAGCTCAACAAGAACTACCATCACCGGAATAACTACGCGGATACAGTTCCCAAATGGTGAAGTAGGACAATTAACAAAAGAAATCGAAGATTATTTCCGGGGGATAATATTGTGAGATGGTAAAAATTTAGTCTAGTCATAGAAGAAGAAAAATGAGGCAGCGTAATATAACTTGTCATGCATGAAAAGTAAAAGTACTAGTAGTTGTCATGGTAGCAGTAGTAGTAGTCAGTGTAGTAGTACTATAAGTAGTAGGAGTTGTATTAGAAGTAGTAGTTATAGTGGTAGCAGTAGTAGTAGTAGAAGTAGTAGTAGTGGTAGTAGCAGTATTAGTAGCAGTAGTAGTAGTAGTAGTAGTAGTAGTAGTAGTAGTAGTAGTAGTAATATTAGTAGTAATATTAGTAGTAGCAGTAAGTAGTAGTAGAAGTAGTAGTAGTGGTAGTAGTAGTGGTATTATTAGTATTAGTAGTAGTAGTAGTAGTAGTAGTAGTAGTAGTAGTAGTAGTAATATTAGTAGTAGTAGTAGTAGAAGTAGTAGTAGTGTTTGTTGTTTTGTTGTTTTGCTGTTGTTGTTGTTGATGCTGTGGATGTTGCACTTCTAGTATAGGTGAATACGTATTAATATAACGTTATCTTCGTCCATTTAATATTTTTCTCCATGTTCCCTTTCCCCGTCCCATGTAATTAACATTTTCTTCATTTTCCTTTCGTCATTTCAGGTGCCTTTGGCGGCAAAAAATAGACCATCAGCATGCGTGGGAAAATGGCGTTCTGCTACATATTGTAGTTAACCAAACCGGACTGTCATGATCGAAATCAATCTACTTGCCGTATCTTAAATCCAAATGTTTTACTTACATCCTTTGTACAATTAATCGGGTAATTTCCTTCATACAATGAGCCTGTCAAGTGTTTAGATGTTCGAGTTATCAGTAGTATTTACATAAGTCACCCTACACTGGATAAAAGCAAATTAAGAACATCTGAATCATTACGAAGATGTTAAAGCATCATGTTTTTGACAATTTTATTGTGGGGTCGTTTTTTGTGTCTTGTGTTATACTGTTAAGTCTATTTTACATAAAACCTAATCCAACACCACAATCTGCGACCTCTCTGGCGTGGAGGGTGCTGTGAAAGCTTGGTTGGGGGGGGGCAGGGGGCAGTGTAGGGGTTGTAGTATGTCTTTAGATAGGTGGACTTTTAGAATGTACTGACTACATGTTGCCTATCCTGTGTGATAAATGGAATTAGGGATAACATTTTCAATCGACGCTCAAAAATACATAGATTGTGAACATGACTTTATGTGAATAAAGATTCCCCCTTAACATCAACTTAAATAAATTTTCATCTTGTTTTCTGTACTCTATAAGGTCCAATGTATATTAGAAATGTGTAATGTTATATGAATTTCATGAACAGAAAAATGTACCAAATGATAACTTCACCGCTGATAAATGATCATTTGAAAATGGTAACTCACGAAATCTGAATCTGAACCCGCAGTACACTGATGATCGGATGTTGCAGGCTTTGAACTGTTGCTAGAAAGCTGGCCATTATATCGCTAGAATGCTTTTTTGCACCAGAGATATATTATCAAAAATTGCACTTCGATCACTTTACGTTTGCATATTCTGTATTAAAAGCAGAATTACACCCCTGACAGCAAAGTATTTGGTGTACACTCCTATAGATGTGCTCCGACTTCCGGGGAAATCGGCCATTTTCGTAATGTAATCTTTGTTAAGTGCCTCGTTACAAATTAACTCATACACCTGTTACAAATAATTGTATTACAGCAGAAGTCAGTATAAATTACATCTTCTTTTACTTCATTATGCAATTGAAGTAATTTTTTGCCATCAAACTTGTTGGGCGCCCAACAATTTAGAGAGGCTTTAATGCACTTTCATAATTTTTTAATGATTTTTTAAATAATAATAACTACATGATAATGATTCCATAAAGCCTGGACGGGAGCTAAAGTACATGCTATGGAGTTGAGCTAGCGGTACGTAAACTTGATCAGGTCTCTGTCTTCGCCTACAAACTGGCACAGACGGACCCCGGTTCGAAACTTAGTCACGTGTTTCGGATAGTGACGTTCATGGTCTGTCCCCAGACGTAAATAATTGTATCTAATTGATATACTTCTGTAAAAAAAAAAAAAAATTACACACCCACCCAAACACGCACACGCACACGCACGCACACACTCACATACAAACACGCACACGGGTGCCCTAGACCCGACTAGTCTAGTTCTCCTAGCAGAGGCTCTAATTTGACACTTATCCACAAATAGACAAAGACAAGAGCAGAGTCTCATTCTGCGAGTTTACGGTTGTGCCAAACAAGTCCGGAGCAGCTGAAAGAGGAAGTTGAGTTCTGGTCATGCGATTGAATTGTGAAAGAGAAATTGTGGAATCGATCTGAAAAGGTTGATCCTCTAGCATATAAGTATTGGTGTGTACTGCAAGGTTCTGGAAACATCCAAAGGATACGAAATTTTGCCCAGTCTTGGTAAAGTTACAAGCACTGTACACAGAAAGATGTGTGATGGGACTACACGAACATGGGGAATAAAAATCCGTCCCGATTTGTATGATGTTACTGCCATATTTAAAATATTGAGGCAATTGAAGAACCACTCTTTTTAGGGAATTTGTTTATATCTAATGTGCTTCCACACTTGCATAATACAATGATAACGCTCACAAATTATTTTTCACCTCTTCCCAGAACTCAACCTTCTCTTTAAGTCCAGAATCTACTGAGTCTCATTTTGCAGACACTGTTACGTACTATGACTACCAAAGGACTGTGCCTTCAAACTAAATCCTGCACACCTAAAATAAGGATTTTCTTTCAATTTCCTGCCGTGCTGATCTTAACAAGAGAAAGACGAAACAAAATGGCGGAATTCTATGAATGCCCTTCGCCACAGGGGGCAGCCATCTTAGCCTCGTCCGCGACAGGTTCCATCCCTAAAACTAATTGCTTCCACTTACCCTTAAGTCTCATGTCGAACAAGATGGATTAAAGAGAAAGAGCAGGTGCCTTAAGAAAAGAGAGGAAGATATCTGAACTACAGAAGGAGGAATGAATGAGAAGACGATTAGGAGAGATGATGACGGAATGAGATTGGGAGAGAAGGGAAGTGTGTCAGGAGAAGAGACACTGAGAGAGAGGAGAAGAGATATAGATGTTGGGAGAGGGAGAGAAAGAGAGAGAGTGAGAGACAGAGAACGAGAAGGAGAGAGAGAGAGAGAGCGAGGAGGGCGAGAGGGAGAGAGAGAGAGAGAGAGAGAGAGAGAGAGAGAGAGAGAGAGGGGGGCTGACACTCTACAATAAACCAAAGATTGTTCTAACCTAGAGGGTGATATAAAATATGAAATCAATAAGGCCCCTGTGATATTTAGTTTATGTCTGCCGTTAAACAATGTTAAAAATGCACGCAGTACTTGAATTTCCATAGCAATATTAGATTTCGTTTTCTTAATGTGACAATAATGACGATACTTATTGGATCTAAACACGTCCTCCTTTGAGACAAAACCTCTCCATATTTTGCATCCGTTTCATAAGTGTATATGAATAATGTGATAAGCGACAAATAATGGTTGTTCCACCCCGCCTTGGTGGGTTGAGTTCTAAATTGATGATTGCTGTGTCCCTTCGTGGTATATGCGATGTGATGTGTGCAGCTGTTGCCAGAGGCTCTGAATTAAATTCCAATTTTCTTGTCATATTATCCCCACTTTTATTGTCCAAACAAACTGTTTTGACATTTTAACTTTTTTTTTAAGTCTCATTGTGGAAAGTAGATTTATTCAGGAGCATCGAGAAAGTTGCAAAAGGTCGCTTGTTTTATTTCGTTGCATTTTGAGAAGATGCTGAAACAACACTTTGCGTGTTTGGTTGAATTCCTCTGATTACATGGCTTCCCTGTTGAAAAAGGTTTACACATATTTTCAATAATGTAACACATCTAGTGCCCTCTAATTAGCTTATAATTGCCATACTCTCACAGCCTTCAAGAGGTGTCTGAAAACTCATCCTTTCTTATTTGTTGTAATATTCCACTGTGTATTTAATGTAAGCTTTGTATGATAATGTTATAACTCTATATCTGTTTGTTTGTAAGTATTACTTGTTTTTGCGCTGTGTATTTAATGAAAAGGCGCTTTGTAAATGTAATAATATCATTATTATATACTGCCCTACTAGGGCCAATACTCAATCATATATCGTTGATAGTGTATGTTTGTATAATTTGTTTGGTGCAAATTTACTGAGCTCAACCAGGAACCTCATGGTATCGAGAGCAACATACATGAGCACCATAACACAACTCACTCTTATGAGTAGGACTGTTAAGGTATGATTACAAAACAAACACTAAATACAACTTATTGAGGCTTAGGTAGGAAAAAAGAAAGAGCAATGAAAGGATAAAACTCAAGTCTTGTGTTCTTCCTTTTCATTTCTAGCTGAAAACAGGCACCATTTTACTGAGGGTTGTCATCTATTATATAAATATCAGCTTTCAAGTTTATAAACTTTGCTAGCAAAAACTATGACACTTTATATGGTGAAATATTATTTGGCCGTTGAAATATACTAGATAATTTACAAAAAATACCAAAGGCACACTTCGCTTCCTCCTCGTGTCTCAACTGCCCTAGCTGACGGTTGTCAGAATACTGATAAATTAGCAATTTTCGGTGGGACATAGCCCCCTTTAGTCCCCATCCTCAAACAATAATCCTTTTCAAGAAACTAATTTTACGAAAAGAACGAACTTGGAAATAAGTCCTTTCGGAACGTATCATCTTCATTCTACGGTATAAACAGTTTACGTAGGGGGTCTTCCAGAGTCGATTGGAAGTCTTCACATTTTCGCCAGCCCAGGGGGTATAGCACTTGCCCGCCTAGCTGCCTAGCATGGGCGGTGTATTGTCGCGTTGTTTAACTTTATCCAATTTGTGCTTCAAATTTGTTCTCCCTTCTTCGTTTTTTTTAGGTAGAAAGTACTGTAAGCGGGACACCAATAGTTATCTTACCAGGCATGCCGTTCACCCATACTGAGACGTGTTAATGGGAGGAAGTCTTGCAGCGCTGTTTGGAAGATTGAACAAGAAATTATAACATTTCCTGCAAGTAGGAGGGATGCATAAAATGTCAAGACAATAAAGTCGGGGTCAAATGTGAAAGTATGATTTCGGTGACGTTTTCTACTTTTTATTAAAATTTCAGGTTAATGTTGAAAATACACGTACATAGACTAACCTCCAAAATAATCTGTTCATTTTATTTACTCTATAAAACAGTAGGCCGGAACCTTCTGTTCTCATCATTTATTCATGATATATACACCCTATCTCTCCATTTCTCTCTCTCTCTCTCTCTCTCTCTCTCTCTATATATATATATAAATATCTGTCTATCTCTCTTTGCCATGTTCTGAATATTACATAGGTCTATCTATCTCATTTGTTCATTATGTCATCATAATTATAAACGTTTACACTCTTTCTTTAGCTTTAAAAGATGTTTTCCCTTCCTCCGCAAATTTTAGGGTAAAACAGTTTTTCAACACACGTTTGTGTTGCACAAACATGGACCCTTCCCTTGCCTACCTTGGAGGCTCAGTGAGAAAAGAAAAAATTAAAGAGCATCTTCTGCTCTAATACATCCCTATTATGCTTTGTTTATCGATCGTGAATACACCACTACAATATCACAGCAACATCTTTGTTTTTTCGAAATGTCTTTATTACAAATATATACAAAGAAAACGAAGACAACTAAGTATAATAATTTACATTGATTTGGTGAACAACAATGGAAGATATAAACCTTTCCTGTTCAGACATAGTCATAGGGAACGCTAAAGATGAATATAAATATCAATATGTATGTATGTATAAAAGGTTCGTATTTTCAAAAATGAAATAGCATTCATAATTCCGGAAATTATAAATAGGTCGTAATTCCGAGAAAAAAAGGGGTTCATCATTCAAAAAAATAACCTAGAACCATGTATCGTTTTTTAATGTAACAACAAACCTGTTGAGATACTCCTAAGCTAAATCAAGAAAGACGAGTCATGAAGTCACTGGAAGCGGTAGTTTCTTATTCCTAATAATCAGCATAATGACGACTTTTATAAGGCACATCGATTCCTCGCCATGAGGATAAAAACATTGATATAATTAGTACTAGATAATGATGTTATGATTGGTCAGAATAACCATACGACCGTATAATTCATGAAGAGACAGAAATTTAAAAGCAGTTGAAACTTAAAAGTTAAAAGTAAAAGTTATTTTGTCTACACTGTATGTTACGGACATATCAAAACAGACATACAATTTGTACCACCATAGTTTTTCTTATTTTCTATTGGGCCTTTAAATTTCCCTCTAGTTTACAAATCTAATGATTCTTTTACAGGATAATAATTAATTAAGTACCACAATGTGAATCGCATAGAAATTCTTAAGTACTATACTCTATAAAAGTACAGTTTTAACATTATTATTATTACATGTATCCTTCAGAATCCAAAAGATAAAGTTAGCAAATTACTATCGACGGGGAGATATTATTCCATCGGTAATTATTATTCAAATCTGCATTGCAGATAATAATCTTACCACAAA
The DNA here is from genome assembly GCA_035222895.1 of Strongylocentrotus droebachiensis. NCBI lineage: Eukaryota > Metazoa > Echinodermata > Echinoidea > Camarodonta > Strongylocentrotidae > Strongylocentrotus > Strongylocentrotus droebachiensis. The sequence goes on from JAVYIG010002116.1 coordinate 127,886, forward strand.
CATTGATGTACTTTGAAACATGGCATTTTATGTCATTAAATACGGGAATTTGTTGTCGTATTTCAACATAGTTCATAGCAGTGGTGGATCTTAGGGTAGAGAGGAGGGTAAATGGACACGATCCTCGAAAAATAAATATATATATACTCGCCTCTATTCGATATATAGCGTTCCCTTTGCCATTTTTCACTATCATCATTACTTTGATTGAAAAGATCCTATCTGAACAAGGACATATACTTGCCCCCCCCCCCCCACCCCTCCCCCGCCGCCCCCCCCCCCCCCCCCCCCCCCCCCATCGACTCTCCGGTCACAGAATCAGGGATCTACGGCTGCACTGTTAAATGTAATATACATACATTATTCCTGACAAACATGACATAGAACTTAAAGGTGAAATTCAAAGAAAATCCCAAATATGTCAACTAATGTTTCACAAGAAACTGGTAAGCTAACAGATGGCCATCGTACAAGTTATAGGTCAACTACATATCGGGTGATTTATACAAATACAAATACAACTTCCTCCATAGCAGCTGGGATATACGAGAGATTCGCCGAAAAAATAACGATGTTTTAATGACGTCACTATATGGACCAACACTGCCCAAGCAGACGACATCCCATAGAGAATGAACATAATTGCAAAGCTATTATTTGTCAAATTATAATGAGTTTAGTTTATATAAATGTAATGGCATGTCAAACCATTCAAAAGGGGATATGACCCGATTCTGATAACTAAAATCTTTTGCTTGTAAATACACAGGATAGGGGTTAATTAACAATCAAAGGAACCAGACTTTCAAATTGAAAAACCCCCGGAATGATATTAAGGACGGCATTTGTTCCCTCTTGAAACGCCGAACATACCCCGGTGTGTGCAGCTGAATATACAATGGCGTCTTATTTTGTTTACAAGCGACAGATTCCTTTATTTTCGTATCGCTGCATTTGTCATCAAAATAAAACCATGCGCGGGGTTTAGAGTGAGGCAATAGATTATACATTTAGCCTGACGGTAGTGAAATAAGAGAAAGAACAGGCACTGAAAATATGTGAGATGTCATGGGGCATCGTCTGCTTGTGCAAGTCATGTCCATACTGTGATCTCACACATCTCAGCAGCGTTCGGAGAGCTCTTTAGGTGCTATGCCGGGGCTGTATTTAAGCGTTTTGTAATTTATAATAATCGTTACTTCGAATGTTTCCAAGCATTGAATTTTGACAACCTTGTCGAATCAAAGTTTCAACTTTGCAATAATGAAAATAAAGTTAGTTTTTAAAATCAATGAATATCTACTTTAAATTAATCAGTATCTGTCTATCCTCGAGTCGATTGCAACATTCTTACTTGCATAATTATACATATTAAGTTAGAAAGTCTTTAAAGGGCCATTGTACATTTTAAGGTGTGATTCTCATTCTATGTAGTCAAAGCTGAGGGTTGAAAGGAAGACGATGACGTTGCATATGCAAATGAGGTTAAAGGTTCATGCGTTGAGGTCGAATTTTGTTGGCTGACATATGAACTCATAGCATCAGAGACTGTTATCTCTTCCTCATCTGATATGTTGGATAACTCTTCATGGTCAATGCCTGGGGAACAGGCCGGAGAAATGGTGCCATTCTCTCCTGTGATGTCACTTTTCTTGGGTCGCCCCTTGGGTTTGGTTGGGGGCTCCTGTCGACCACTTTGCATCACCTAAAGGTCAAGTAGAGAGAAAGAAAAATGTAACCACTCTAACCCATAATTTGATGTACAACGTGGAAGTTTGCGAAGGTTCTGGGAAATTAATTTGACTACCATAATCATTCATGTTGATCAAATATTGAATAATATATATAGGCATATGAACACAGATCCTACTGTGAATAAACTAATTGCTAGCTTTCCTGATTCATCCTATCAAGGTATGTCAAGAATATTTATTTCTTAATTTCCTTCTTTAATATATACGTTTGACATGTACGTTAAACTTGAAAAATACCATACGATATTCATGAAAAAGGATCAAATATACTATCTGCGCATGGGCAGATAAAGGTCATTTGTAAAAATAAAAAAAATAAAAAATAAAAAATAATAAAAAACTTGTAAAATCCATCGAGACGAATGTTGGATACGCTTCCATGTAATCAAAGTCAAACCATCTATGATCGTGATGATACACAGGTGGAAATATTATTTTTATGAGGGCAAACAAAGATAATAATGAAACACCTTCATCAATTTGGCAGTGATTATTCTAAAATTGACTTCTCCACGTCCAAAAGATATGTAGATATTTGAGGGTTATTTGTAAAAGTGCTATCTCGAAAAAAGGCTTCATAGTTCTACCAATAGTAGGACCAACTAAATATAGAAGCGTTTTTTTAAAGATTATTTTAAACTGACCTGTTTCTTCCATTTCATTCTTCTGTTTTGATACCAAGTCTTGACCTGTAGTTGACTCAATCCTAAGGTCTCTGCAAGATCTAACCGATCAGGGGTAGAGAGATACTTCTGCTTCTCAAACCTATGGAATAGAAAACACAAGATATAGAGATGAGTGGAAGAAGGGTATAGAAATACATGAGAAAACATCGGGGTTAATTAGAAAAATAGATAAATAAAAAGACAAAAATGAATATAATTGTAATTGATTAATGTTGCTATAATGGAAACGGGCTTCGGGTTTTGTTTGTGTCACTTTTTATTCTGTAGTTGACTTCGACTCCGGGTTAAGCAATATTAAGCTACATTTGTCATTAATGCATATGTGGTAGGATGCGACCGTTATTTTTGGTCAAACAATTTTTGAGCGTCATGTAACGCCTGGCTGGAATGCTCCTCAGGGAGTGGAGATTGTGCACACGTTGTGTGCGGGCAAACACTGAATCCAATGACCGGGGTAATAGTATATTTGTAAAGCGCTTAGAGACATATGTACACTGTTGGTCATAATGGTGGAATATTTATTTTTACCCCAGTTTAGGGAAGGATTTTTAAAAATTATTTATTTCTAATAGATCTTGATAATGGCATACATTCTCAGATTTTATTGAATATTAATTTTGCGAGTGTTTGTTTTGCGTGACTGCTTAATCATATGTGTGCTACTATGCTAATCAGCTAAGGGACCTACGTCCTTAAGTCATAATTGACAGTAATGGGGATTAATGCCTCACAAAAGGGCACTAATATATAGCTGATCGACACGATTTTTATCCTGGGGCCTCACAGTAACGAGGCCATTGCTTAGCCCCTGAATCATGACTGTACGCAGTGTTTGCTAGGGTACGCGGCCCCTTCCACAAATCCCCCAAAACGAAGAAAATGCAATAAATTGTCAAAAATTCATTGCATTTTCCCCCGGCCCCCAACAGGAAAAATTCCTCTGTAGGGCCATGCATTATGGTTCAAGGCATGGCCACACACAGAATTTTTTCCTGTTGGGGGCCGGGAGAAAAAAAAATGAATTTTTGACAATTTATTGCATTTTCTTCGTTTTGGGGGATTTGTGGAAGGGGCCGCGTACCCTAGCAAACACTGCGTACAGTCATGATTCAGGGGCTAAGCAATAGCCTCGTTACTGTGAGGCCCCAGGATAAAAATCGTGTCGATCAGCTATATTAGTGCCCATTTGTGAGGCATTAATCCTCATTACTGTCAATTATGATTTAAGGACGTAGGTTCCCTAGCTGATTAGCATAGTAGCACACATATGATTTAGCAGTCACGCAAAACAAACACTCGCAAATTAATATTCAATAAAATCTGAGAATGTATGCCATTATCTAGATCTATTAGAAATAAATGATTTTTTAAAATCTTTCCCTAAACTGGGGTAAAAATAAATATTCCACCATTATGACCAACAGTGTATTAAGCGCTATATAAAAATTAAATATTATTATTATTATTATATGTATGCATGTATTTTTTTTATTTACTTACTTATTCATGTGTATTGATATGTTTTTTTTTTTTTTTTTTTTTTTTTTTTTTACCGAAACATCCATTCGGTCAATTGTATTTATTTCTTTCATGCCAATGTTGGTCTCCAGTTTTATCACATACGCTAAGTCCATGTGTATCTGAGGATTAGGTGTGTAATTGGTGTGCAATTAGTGTGTGTGTTTTGTTTTTGTGTTCTTCTGATCATTATTCTTTTAGAGGATACGCAATTTGAAAGTCTCATATACCTTTTCTCCAGCCCTAGCAGTTGAAGTTCTGTGAAGACTGTCCGACTCCGTCTGCATTTCTTTGCCGCCCTGGCCGCCTCTGCAGGCGACACCGCCGGGGACTTGCCCCTGAGATAGACGGGTACTGGTATGGGTACACCGAGAGAGGGATGTGCTCCGTGGTGGGGGTAGAGATGGGACGGATGATGGCCGTAATGAGGATGATGGTTGCTAGGTGATAATGATGATGGATGATGACGGGGTTGCTGGTGGTGGGTGTGGTAGTAGGCAGCGGCTGTCGGATTGGCCGTTGAGTAGAGCTGAGCTAATCCATCTGGAATTGATAAATAAATCGAAACAAAATTATTCAAGGGAAACCTATTTTAGTATATACACTATAGAAATGGTCCAGTCTTACAATTTGTATTGATGCAAAACGTTTAAGGATGAGAAGCTGCACTATCAAGAGAGCAACTATTTGCCATCTTTCGAAGAAAAAACATAACAAAATTATGACAGAATAACATAAGGTCTAGAGAATACGGCCCCCAAATCATCTTTTCTAGTTGTTGATTCAATGCGGACGCTTTAAAGTCCAAATTAATCTACTTGCCACTCTAAACCCAGGGGTAGACCAACTTATTGTAATGCTTTCCGTACTTTGGGCCGGCTTTGCTAAGCTTAATATAAACGTAGGCATAATTATAAAATATGTGGAAGAGACCTATTTAAATCATATACAATTGATTGGTTTCTGAACATACCTAGGAGAAGGTAACGTGAAGCTATGCGTCATTATCACTATCAATCAGATAATCTGACTTAATGTGAAATGTTTGTCTCTCTCTCTCTCTCTCTCTCTCTCGCTCTCTCTGTCTGTCTCTCTCTACTATAAACATATCTCGCTGTGTTACCTCTCCAGGCTTTTTCAATATTCCTTGATTTTGTTCAAATATATCTTACCCTAATAATATTATTATTATAAGTAGATATTATATACTACTGTTGACAGGCGTATGTTCGAAATACTCTCAATTACTCAACATGAGATGACATTAAACAGAAAAGACTTTATACTGATACAGACATTTTAATTGTTTAATTGCTTCGAATTTGCGGTGACATTTAATGCCATCGAGATGAATTAGACTTAGTAAATTAAAGGCGATGAAATGAAACAGGTGCAAGCGTGGCGCTTCGGCGGGATAGTAATTGCGATAAATGATACCTTGCAATTAAATGCATTATTTAGGATAATAATACTATTCAGGCCACATGGGTGGCGGCGCTGTGCGTGGCCGGGCAGTGTCGTGCATGTGTTTAAGTATAAGCACTGCCTTCATGACGTCAGTGTGCATTGGTATGACATGCCGATGAGTCGTGGCGTGAGGCTCTCATTTTTTTGTTTGCTTGTTTTTATTAGTTATTGATACATCCTCTCTTAACGAACATACAAAGTATAACTCAAACATTCAGAACGTATTATTGCCAAGCCCCCTTTTTTTAGTAATCAACCTATTCTTCTGCAACGCTTTTATTACCATGTTATACCAGTATGAAGGTTGATAACAGATGAGAACGTAAGCCTATGATTGCATAAAGTGGTTCACAATAATAGTTATTTTAAGTAAAATCATTTGGAATTAACTTTATAATATACAGTGTAGGGTAGAAAGCGGTTAATCACTGGGGTGGATAATTTTACGTTCAAGGGGTTCATCTCGTAGTGTGTCAAGACACACAGTGGTAGGCTCTTTTAGGAGGAGATACTAAGAGTGTGATGGGGGGGGGGGGGCAACCTCTCAAGGAGACACGGTGAGTTATCATGACAGTGTTCAAGTTAAACATCGTCACAATAACTCCCCCGTGTTTCTAAACATTTATAAATAAAAGTGACTACAAGAAACATAAGAAATGACAGGAATTTAGCAGTTCAAATTGTCCTGTCCTTAGGATCCTTGCAAGTAATTCATAGACAGACCTACAGTGACAAGAGAAAATCTGAGTTCCTCCCTGCTTCATCTCGGCAGGGTACCGCTCGACGCTCCAGAGCCAGCCGCGCGCTGCGATTCAAAAATGACATTAGGCTAGAGGGTGGTACGCTTATAGAAAAATCATTTCCAACACTAACAAAACTATTTACCCTGTTGCGGGGTCCAAACATTCTTCAAGTCTCTTCGTCTTCAATCTCCCTCTCTTTTTTCTCTCTCTCTCTCTCTCTCTATCTCTCTCTCATTCTCCCTTTCCTTAGAGAGACGCGATCAGGTTCAAGTTGCAGAGGCATTTCTCTCCATCCGTCCCTCCCTCTCTTTATATTTTTTTCCTATCCCCTCCCCTCATGTTTTGCTCTCCTATTCTTGGTTTCCTCCTCACTCATGCTCTCCCTCTCACAAAATGTATCGCCCCTTTCTCAGAGAGAGAGACAGAGAGAGAGAGAGAAATAGAGAGAGAGAGAGAGAGAGAGAAAGAGAGAGAGAGGGTCCTATATACACATGCATGTTCAGGTGTATAACAAATTATTCAATAAAATAAATCTGAACCACTAACAGCGAACTGAAACTTGAATATTCATTAAGTGACAAAACGTAACAATGGGATATCATTTTAAAAACGAATAAACAAACTTTCTTACAATTACAGCAATGGTTATGCCATGACAAGAGAAATATGATCGAAAATTATTGAGTTTCCAAACATCTTTCGAGAAGTTTATATGAATGATATATACATTAAATCAATTGAAATAAATATCCTTAAGAGTTCTCTTCTTCTCTATGACCAGTTTCAATTATATTTTAGAAATTTCAGAATTAAATTGAAACCGGTTATAGTGAAGAAAAGCACTCTCGAAGATTTTAATTTCAATTGCTTTCATTATTATGTGTATTTTGCCGTGATGGAGAATTATCATTTGTTCTATATACATCGAGCAATTGGTGTACGTCACCTTGGTCACGTGACACCTTATTCACCTAACCTCTCTCCATCAATAATATTAACATTGGGAAGTATCAGTTTGTTCTCATGAATGAACTTGACTTTCGGTAATAATTACCCACATTTCCTTCTATAGCCTCCTCTCTCTCTCTCTCCCTCTCTCTCTCTCTTTCTCTCTTCCTATCTCTCTCTCTCTCTTCCTCTCTCGCTCGCACATACGCATACTCACACACATATTTAAACAGTCCATCCCACTATCTTCTTCTTCTCTCTCTCTCATTGTTTACTCTTTCTCTTTGACACTTCGGTTTTCTGTATCACGTACATGCTTCTATATCACATTGCCGTCATTAATAGTTGTAGTTGGAAAATCATTTCAGAATTTAAATTGTCACTGCATGTTTATCCAATAAATACAGGTTTATTCAAGGAGAAGAACTGACCAAATAGAGAGTGGAAAAGACAACGATGCATGATTATAAATGATATAAGATCATAAAAATAATACATAGCATTTATAAATTAATACGTTGATACGTCTATAATACGTTCCTCGTTACAATTAACCTATAAAGTCCCTTCATCCCTTTAAGGAAAAGCGACCCATTTTCCAAGAAAAGCTTACTCCAAGATTAAGGAGAAACACACATGTCAGACATTATAAACTTGTAGGGAGACGGTAAGACTCCGCCAACTGGTATTTTTCAATTAACGTGTCACCGTTAATTACCATCATGCAGTCCGCAATGTAAAGCACATCCGGGGCGATACTGGTCTCGGACTTAAAAGTACAAGCATATACAGGTCAATATGTTGGAAATTTCAACATTATTTTGGACAAAAGAGAGTCGAAACTTCAAATCAACCATGTGCGTATCAGAATACTACCCTTAAGTGATAAGATAGATAGATGGAGAGAGGGGAGGGAGAGAGAGAGGGGGAGGGGAGGGCGTAAGTAATTAAGAGGTTCGATGAATAATAATTGCCCTCGTTGATATGGTGAATGGATAGAGAGAAGAGAGAATAGATAGAAAATCAAATGAAGTATGAGCACTTAACGAAAGGTTGCATCGTTTAGACATTGATGTGTGGTCCATAGTTCAAGTTCAAGTTTTATTTCCACATCTCATTTTTTAAAACACAAGTACAATTTAAATCATAATGTGGTGGCGAAAAACAAAGGCCAATGGCATATCAAGGTTATTCCCAGAGATAATAAAAATGTAATTTACATTAAAAATTCTTAAATGTACTAAAAACGAGATAGAAATACAGAGATTAAAATAACACAAAGCATCAATATACAGAATTAAACCAGACAAATCCATTACAAAAAAAACAAAAAAAAAAGGCATTTAGTGGCAATATATCTTCACAAACGTAAGTACTTTTTCTGTAAAGTAGGCGCATTTGCATGTTTAGAGGGGAAACGAAAAATAACTATGCAGGAAGACAATGAATAATTGTTTTGTGAACACAAATCTACATTTGTATTTTGTTTTACTTTTGTTTTGTGTTTAACACATCTAAACATGACAATCACTTCTTAATAAATGAGAAGTTCGAACAAAGGTCGACCTAAAGTGATTAAGTGAACTTGTTTTCAAGACAATATGATTGGCAAAGTAATGACCTCATGATTGGCAAACTAATTGCCTGAAAATGGATTCTCATTGCTTTTGAATGACCGACTTATATCGCCTTGATCTGACTTTTCTTATGAATAACTTCTCGGCGCGCGCCTATTCTTTCAAGCGCTAGGCGACAAGCGTGCCGCTGCCACCCCATGAGTTCGGCGGGTTTTACTCCGCGGCTCGCTGGGTTCGACGTGTACAAATAAGAAAAGTGTGCCCCGATTTTGTTAAACCTGCCCACCATATGCACGGCAGTCCGATTGAATGCTGTTTGAGTTAACCCTTTTTTCTTAGAAAAGTCTCTCTTTTTTTTCTTTGCGTATCATGCCCTTGTCCGATATTGATTCTCGTGTGCGAGCGAGCGCGTGTGGCGGATGAGTGAGTGCGTGTGTATGTGCGAGGAGTTTTAGTGCACTCTTTAATGCCAAAGCATCACGGAACGTTATTATATGTTTGAAGGGCTTCTTTATTGGCATCAATAAGTTTGGATATGAAAAATGGAAGCATTAAATTCATTCATGTCTATAAACGTAATAAATATAGTTTAAGCAATGAATACAGGTACCCTTCTATATTCGGATTATCCCATTTCAAGTTTAATATTGCACTGCAGTGCCGTACGTGTATGATATGATTTGAAAAATAAAGGTTAGAAGGCACTCACCAGTCGGTCAGTAACTCAATGGTCTATTTTTCATGTTTGTCAAAATCACTTGCCCCACAACTCTTGAAGAGCATACCCCTTCAATCTTTTTTTTTCAATTTTTATCTAGGCCTGGACGAAGCACCTGTGTTTATATTTCCGAAGCCGGGAATTGTTTCCAATTACTTATCTATCTTTAGGCCAATGCCTCGGGCCACTTTGAAATAATAGACCGGGCAGGTGCCATAATTTCATATATGAAAAGATCATCCGGCGTAAGTATGTTTGTCCGTAGGAAATAATGCATCTGTAAGTGCGAGCGTGAATCTTTCTAATTTGTGTCTATTATCATTCTTCGGATGTTGATCACAGGACGTCATGCGATTGACTAGATGCTCATTGGTCAAATATCCTGTGACGTATGCGGGGCGAGATGAAGAAATTCAATAAGAAATAGATGACTATTAATTGTAGTTGACACTTTGCATGTGTTTATATGTTTAATGTTTGCATCACAATAAAAGGAATGGCACAAACAAAAATCCTATTCACTTTATAATAATAATATGATATAAAAGTCTATGTTTTATTCTCTAACTGTGAAAAAATCTTATGGCGAAAGGTCATTTTCATATATGCAGCCACTGATTTTTGGAATAAATTTCCTGAGTACTTTATGAATATGAAACATATGAAAAGTCTCTTCAGACGTAATTTGAAAACATATCTATTTAGCACTTTGTAAGATCTCACAATTATGAAACCAATTATGTTCTATAGAACGTAAAGAGACATAACAAATTTAATAATGCCTGTGTGTTATGCGATATAAAAACACGTTTAATTTGTATTATTAATATGCTTTTGTTGAAAAAATACTTTAACATTTTAATAAAGATGTTTACATATGACATTACACGATGTGATTTAAAATAACTGAATTATCCTAATGACAACAAGGCTTGCATCTTTATTATCTTGCAGCGGTGCATTGGTACGTTTTTCGCCTAGAACTCTGGCGGTAAGAGACGATGTTTCCTGCCCATCCCGTCAAAGTCCATTACCTTAACTATTCTGACAGAACAATATGGCTGCAGGGAAAGGGCTATAGTATTACTATCTCTCTCTCTTAAGTAGGTCCGGGCAATTTCCTAGCCCAGTCAATTATCCAATTAGATGGATAATGGATTGGTAATGAGGGAGGATGATATACCAGTAATGACGGAAAATGGGTGGCATTACTTTGGGAGAGGGTAAAAGGGGCTGTCATGTACCGTACACGACGATGACAATACAAATGGCGTCTTCTGATTTGGTCATAATGCCCGGATGTAAAGTCATCACGACAGAGACGGTTTTATAGAATGAAGAATAAGACATGTTAACATTTTCAGTGTTCAACTATATCCCAAAGAATTATCTTGTGGAAATATTTGGATTGCAAATATTTAGAAAAAATAAAGCTTTGTTCTGTTTTACGTACTCCTGGAACAACACAAAAGGCTAAGCGAGCTAAAAACTTAAAAGCCTAAATTGAACTTGGTCTTACACACTGTACCTACCTCGAAAGAGATCAAATACAATATATATACAATTGCAATCAACTTTACTCACTACTGGTATCAGTTGTAAAATATTTCCTATTGGAAACTGAACATCTCTTTATTGAAAGGCACTATATCTGAATCTTTTCATGTATTTCAATATAATTTGGTCATTCTTCTGCCATGTGAGAATTATAAAGTTTCAAATATTGAACTGAATATTTTATCTGTTATATGTGTATTTTGTTCTTCATGAACATGTTCTGTACGTGAGTGATATTATAAATCAAAATTAACGTTCCTGTGTTCCTATGAATGTAATGCTTTAACTAGATTTTTTTTGTTTTATTTTACTCAGCATATTCTATAATCAGGACTCTCAAACAAAAGGAACATCTTAATCGACGAAATAATTTGATCAATTAGAATGAAAAACGGCATTGTGATAGATAATACATATCTAATAAAGGAAAGTGAAACTAAGGGCTCTTTGCAGGAATTTGGTATCTTCGAGGAATACGTTTAAGTATAATACGGCCATATAATAAGTTCAAGATTACTGCAACCATATTACAGCAAAGTATAGTTTGCAACAATAATATATGTGCGATCCAGTCTGTCAACCATAGTTTGTCCTACAATTTCAAACGCAAATTGTTTAAAATAATGTTGTTGGTACTTCCACCAGCAATAAGGGAGATGAGATTATTTAGTAAAAATCTGGATTTTTTACACGATTCTTATACCAAAGGGGGCATTTTTAAATTAAACCATTCATTGGCCATGCAGATTTGCATTCATTTGTTAAGAAAGACCACTTTTTTAATAAATCTTGTATGAATACAAATCATGGTATTGCATTTTCTTGAACTTATGAATCATCCTAAAAATGATCGACGAATCATTCTAAGCCAATTGATTGGTCTTATGTTAAATAGGGAATTCGCCTTTAATACAATTCTCATTTTGGGTGTGAATTTTTTAATAATAGCACTGTATTGAAATGCTGAAATACAGATTTTTATATTAAGATAAACATTTACCCGATGCTTGATTTTATCGATTAAAGATAAAGGTGAGTTCTGGTCATCCGATTGCTTTGTGAAAGAAAAGGTGTTGAATGGATACAAAAATAATGATCATGTAGCATGTAAGTATTGGTGTGTACTGCAAAGTTCTGGAGTCATCAAAATCATAATAAATTTGGCCCAGTCTTGGTAAAGTAACAAGTACTGTACACAGAAAGATGTATATGGGACTACACAAATGGTGTGGGGGCTACCAACCTTGATTTCCTAATCGGTTTATGCTCATTACTCAGCCAGTTTACCTTTTTTGTCCAAATTGTTTGGCACATGACATTTATTTGTAATCTTGAACATTCGGTGTATGTTTCGTTTGATTTTGTGAGAATTCATTTTCTTAAAATAAAAAAAAATCATCTTTATCTTTAACAAGAGGGCTCTGACATTTCTATTAATTTCTGGTATTATCTCTTTAAAAACAAAAAATTTAGGTTGATAAGTCCGTTATTATCATTATCATTTCATAATAATGCTAATTATGTAGGAGATGATGAGGAAAAGGATAACGATTATGGTTATGATGATGTTGCTGATCTTAATGATGATGACGACGACGAAACTATATAGAAGTAGTAGTAGAAGTACTGTAGTGTAAATAGTAGTAATATCAGTAAAAGTAGTAGTAGTAATAATAATAAATATAGTAGTAACTGTAGTTTTTGATGGTGTTGTTGTATAAACCGGCTTACTTTATTGCAAGTTGCAATATTCAATCTCAATGCATTAGCATAATCGGAATATTATGAGGAATTCTGAGTATACTTCCTTGAGCTTTTTGTTACATTGTTTCATTTCATGAATTCAAGTAAAAATAAATAGAGTCATTATTTAATTGAACACTTTCATGACTTTGGGAAAGAGGCCTTTGCCCTTGCCTTAGGTGAGATCGAAATGCAGGATTCGAATGACATAGTATCGCAAGGAATCACCTACTGACTGTAAGAAATGGTTTACTAGATATGAGATACTAGTATACGTGTTTGGTTCTCATGTTCCGTTTTTCTTCGGAAAGACCACTTGGTGGTATGGGAAAAGTTGTTTCAACATTATTTTTCATTTCTAATTAAACTGTGAGGAAAGGTTCAACCAAAATAGGAACATGATTAAAGTATTTGAATAACTGCGTAAATATCATCCTTCATAATCAATTTTCAGCTTAATTGTTTAAGTCATATAATAGTAAAGCGCATTTGAACATGTATTTGGACAATACACGCTAAATACGCTATGTTCATCACCAATATCATTACAATGATTGTCAATATGATTTCTACTACCACAACTACTACTACAACTAATAATAATAATACATCCACCACTACTACTACTACTGCTGCTACCACTAATTGTAATAATAATAATATTACTACCCTATAATAATTACTATTATAATCATCGAGATCATCATCATAAATGTATCACTAGCAGTACACGCTTTTTTCCACAAAAAAGTAGAGATGGTAATATGATGATGTTAGCGATGAAAATGATTGATAATGATAATGAGGATGGGGAGGATGACGATGGTCATTAATATAAATGATGATGGTGATGATGATGATGATGATGATGATGATCTTAATGAAGATGACAATTATGCGAGTTGAAGTACACGTCGGTGTACCTCTTACAATTCCCTTTGGATTTCTAAAGGTCGATTATCTAAAGATCCAGGATTTATTGTGTTTTTTTAGATTTCATAAATATACAGAGACTTAACAGAAGACTTACCAGACAAAGAAAACAGGTTCGCGTTGGAAGATGGCCTCAAAGATGACAGTTGCAGTCCATTAAGTTTTAAATCTTGATAAAACTTGCTTTGAAGTCTTGCAAAGAATTCAATGTTTGTTTGTTGACTTCTTGGACTGATAGCGTTATCCGGAGGACTTTTCCGCCGAAGATCCGGCGATGGCAAACATCTCTGTTGCGGTGGTGACGAAGATCGCGATGACGAATGCAAAATATCATCAATTGAAAATCCGCACTTTTTCATGGTTGTACTTCCCGCACCTGACTTTACGTCTGAAATAAATGAGTTTGCGTATTTTTCAGTTCTTGATGTTTTTAAAGTCGAGTTTGGTAACAAAATAGCGAGGTTGTTTACCCGAGGAATGGCTGCATGAGGCAACTCGGCAACATCTCCCGCGGCAGGTGTGTGGCGAATAGCGGCTAAGCTCGGACGCGGCACGTCCGCGCCCGCCAGGCTCGGGTAGCCGGGAAGTGAGGTGCCGATGGCAAAGACACCCGCACCTGGTTTAATGCTCGATCCACTAACTTGCATGGCTTTAAATAAAAAATAAATTTTCGAAAAAGATAACGATCAGTCTGTTAATTGTGTTGTTGAAAAAAGAATTTGATTAAGAACTTTCTTCAAAATGAGATAGCAGTCATGGAAACGTAAAAATCGACTACCGAATACTTGCATCAGAAAGTTTGATAAGTCGATAATAATCAATAAAAGTTTGCTTTTCGTCAAAGTTTTAACTCCTCTACCCCTCAAACTTTACTTGAGACAAACGAGAAATTACTAATGACTGTATGATAGGAGAGAGCGAGAGATCCGAAGCAACCGAGACACAGTTCGTAGGAATGTGTCGGAATCTTATTAATTGAGGGTTTACAAAAGAAAGTCAACGGCTATTTCCGAATCGAATCCCATTTCCGTGTTAGTACCAAGAGTGTAATTAGCCCCGCCTACTTTATGATGGGGTACTCTCTTGGCGGTCTTTTTCGATCTGATGTCTACATAGTCTAGGGCTACACATGCCTTGTCAATCCGCCTTCTCTCTCTCTCTCTCTCTCTCTCTCCCTCCCTCTCTCTCCCTCTCTCTCTTCTTCTTCTCTCTCATTCATTCTGTCTCTCTTCCTATCTCTCTTTCTCTCTCTCCGCATTTTTATTTCTCCGTCTCTTTGAATATTCACCCATTCTTCTCTTTTCCACCCCACTCTCTCGCTCTCCCTCCTCCTCTCTCTCTCTCTCTTCTTATGTCTCTCTCTTTCTCTCCTCACCTCTACATTTCTCTTTCTGTTCATCCTCCCCACAGAACATTTTATCTTTATTGGGAGCGGGGGTGTATCATTAGAAATCAGAATCTAAAGATAGAGGGTGAGGTATACAGTCAAACAGCCAAAAATAAAAAGAACATAAGTAGATCAAGAAAGGGCGTCATATAAGAAGCTACAAAACTAAAAACGAACACGTATCTTTCAAAGGCATGGACGGGGTTTTAAAAGGACAAAAAACACTGACTGATATTGACTGATATTGTCTATTTCACGTATTTAGATATGAAATTACTCTTATTCTGCACTGCTAATACTCTAGCGGAAACAATCATCACACGTGATTACATTAGAAAATGTGAACAAGGTTTCTCCGTGACTGAAAAAACAATATTATGACAGGGAAAGGAGGATGACTGAATGTACTTTGGTTCTTTGATATAAAGTACATCGGTGACAGGAGAACACGAAAGGTAATAGCGCGGGTAATATTGATACCCTGCCCGACTGAGAGTAAGGCCTGTTAGCGCAGCGGGTTGGCTTGAAAACCGCGGGGTTTCCGCCAAATAGCAAAGCGGGGCGAATTACAGCTTGAAACTTTATTGCCCACTAATAAGGCAAAGGGCTGTCTGTTTTGAGCCTTGAAGGAGATATGATCAGAGATTGTTTGTGTTTGTTTTAGAGAGAGAATTTTTCAGAATAGAATGGGAAGCGTTTCATTGCCTAAACTGGTTAGATACCGGGTGGGAGATGATCCGAATCGGGTAGAGGGGATCGGGGGCTCCGATATCAAGGGGAGGAGGGTAAAGGTCATTTCGGGTATAGGTTATAGTTTGACAGAAGTAATACTTTCTTACATGTACTTGCATTCTATAGCTTCTATATAGCCATACATATTGATGTGCATCGTTGTCCTTTTTGATCTTCTTATTCCTCTTTTCTTCTCTTAAGCTCAATTTCCAATTCAGAATGCATGTTCTTGTTTCGTCGAATCTCCCTTTTTTCGCGCCCTTCCATTTTCCTTTAGCTTGTTCATTCACTTATTATGAACGTAACTGCACTATTTTGTCCATTTTATAAGGATGAACAATGATTGATTATGATAGTAGGTTATTGTAAAGCGCTCATGACTATTATGATTATTTGACACTCTGTTTGAATTTGATATGCCATCAACATAATCATCGTCATGATAACCCTCACTACTTACAACATCAACAGCAATGTCACCACCACTACCCCACCACCACCACCACTACCCCACCACCACCACCACCACCACCACCACCACCACCACCACCACCACCACAACGACAGTACTGAACTCCAACAACTTAATATCACATTTTCAAAGACTCTCGTGTCACAGCAGCAAAAACATCAAATAATGTCAACACAAATACCCGGTCCCTTTAACTCTATAATTTCCTTCATACTACCATCATCATCATCACCATCATCATCATCATCATCATCATCATCATCATCATCATCATCATCATCATCATCATCATTGTCACAATTTTCATCACCATCATCAACCTCAATATCATCATCATTATGATCACTATAATCACCATAACCATCATCCTTATCATTGTCACCATCATTATCATTCTTATCTTAATCATCATCATCATGTCCGCCGCCACCACCACCACCACCACCACCACCACCTTCGCCTCTGCTCCCATCCTCCACCCCACCCCCCCCCCCCCCCCCACTCCAATCCGTCTGCCCTTCTACCATACCTTCCAGCCCTAGCCTGCAGGTTACTGTGGTTCAGGGCGCAGCACGGAGAGCATCTCTTCACCATTCCCTCTGACCCATCTTCCTGGGTGGCTTGGTCCTGTTTGTTCCAATTTTTCATATTTTTCCACCTGATTTTGAACGGCGCAGGACACCATCATGATGATAATTGAAGACGACATGATATCTCTTCACCAATAACAATTTATATCGTGTTTTTATGCTGAGATAATCGCTCAAAAAAAGACTCCGTTCTCACTGTGCTGATGTTTACCTCAATCCAGTCAGCAAAATAAGGGATCAATGAATCTTATTCTATTAAACTCTACATCAAAAAATGCTTTTATTTCATTATTTGCTTTAAATAATAAATTATGTATGATATACTGTGGTGAAGTATTGTTAGTAAGGACGATTCCCCCTATTGCTCTTGTCACAAACGGAAATCATCTCAAACAAAAACTGACGATTTTCTTTATCATTATTACTATAAACGAAATATTCTGCTTAAGTAACCTATACCCAGATAACCATAACCTCTTTTGTAAGTGCACGTTTCGTATCTCAGTTTAGAGATGATGGTATAGAAATATAAAGTCAGTAATTGCCATTTCTTTTTTCCATGATTCTAATGATGTGACAGAACTGGAAAGATGTTGTTTTCAGCAAATAATATGATTAATTTCAAGTAATGAGAAGACATTATGCGCGTCATTTTATCAGTGTTGTGTAATTTCTCACCTAAGAACCACGAGCGGATACAAATTTGAAGTTTGAATAGCTGCATGCTTCAATTTTGTGTGCTGAGGATAATTTCGGATGTCTTGACAAAGGACTTGTTTATGCCACCCCTGTTAACCTTATAGTCCGGCAGCCCAGAAGATTTATTCAAGGGAAAAGCGCCGGAACAACTGACCCCATAGGCCGATGGGGTGGACCCTAGACCTCACGAAAATGGATTGCTGCCGGGTCTGAGCTGTGGTCTTCCCGCCAAAATCACACAATTTGTGACGTCACTACCGGAAGTTCCATTTTTGACAATGTACAGAGAGGTACACATGACACCATCCCATAAAACATGTCCCCTACCTATTTTTAGGTTTTTTTTGTGATTTTTTTTTATAACTCGACTAGCCGATAGTATACAATACACCACAAAGAGTTTTCCTGGTGTTTGCATCCCCGAAATCGATGATTACGACGATAGCCTTAAGTAGCGACGTCGTCGACATCGGGCCAATTTGTCCGATTTTTTACTCAATTTCGGTTTCAAATATTGAAGTTTACTTTAAATAGCTTTTCAATTACCCGATAGCTCTGGAACTTGACCTACATATGGAACAAGTTCTTTGCTTTTCAGAACATATATGGATGTTAAACATATCTGCATATTTAGGTTGTTTTCTGACCATTTAAGTAACATGGTTTTCAGGAAAATCGGTCAAAAATTCGAGTTTTGGGGTGACATATTAGAACAGGTATTTTAAACAAGCGCTGTACGGGGAAAATATCATACTGAACTGATTGATACTAATAATATTTATACATACTCTTCAACCCCATCCCCCTCCCCCTCCCTCCCTACACCTCACTCTATCTCTCTTCCATTACATCAACCTCTCTCTCTCTCTCCTTCTCTCCCTCGCACATTTTGTATCAATACTCTAATATCTCGTGTCTCTGATATGTAGTAATGTATTTTGTGGTATGTCTGTCACTATTCACTCTCTTATTACACAAGCTCTCTCTCTTTCTCATAACTTCATCTCTTTCTCCCCTATCTCTCCCTCTCTCTTTCTCTTTCTCCTTTATATACCTGTATATATATATATATATAAGGATAGCATTCACCAAGTGTATATATATCTCTTCCCTTGTTTTCTATATCTCCTCGTACAACACCACCCCTTCTCTCTCTCTCTTTCTTTCTATCTCACACTTCTCTATCCCCTTTCCCTTCCACTATCTCTCTCTCTCTCTCTCTCTCTCTCTCTTTATAGATCTCAATTTAGGTCTCGATATCCCTTCATGTGCTACCCAACCATCTCTGTCATTCTTCCTCATACATCCACTATGACTGATATTATACTTTTCTAGATAAAAGTCAAATATATTCGTTTCACCCAAGAAGATATTTATTCAGATATAATGGGTATGCCTCTTTGTATTTTCTTTTACTGTAACGATTCAAAACAGAATGTTGTGGAAGAGCAGTGCAAACTGTTTAAAAAAAATCCTATTCATCTTAACACTTTTCCATTCTATTTCACCCATGTACGTGTAATCCTCACTTTAATTGTAATATGGTGTTATGGACCTATTTCTTTTTACATCCTCCATTATACAGAGTGAGTAAGTTTTTTTTTTACTATTTCAATTCAGTATTATTTCAAAAATGTGGGATTTTTTTTTCTGACTCATGCTGTATAGGTATACCACATGTATAAAAAATAGTAAAGAATTTGTTTTATTTATGTTACCTCATAATTCCAGAAGATAAGGTAGAAGCATTGGACACAAGTTGGCCCTATGAGAATAAGGAAGACCCTCAATATTATGCCAGTCCTTCAAGCTGAAATTTGTAAATTTGGAACAATGATCTTCATCACTTTTTTTTGTGAACAGTTGTGTAATTTCTATTCACCAGGCCTATACATGTGTCAGAAATGCTTCGTCATGAATTTAAAACATATGTATCAAATTTGAGATGTGCAATGACATGTTTCACGGATAGCATCTTGCATTACGAGTCTTCTTCATCGCTGACTCCGACATCGCTCTCATCACTTTCCTCACTCCAAGCATCGTCTGATTCCTCCTCATCCTGGACGCTGTCATCATCTTCTGTAGGTGTGGTAGGTGAACCTGTGAGAGACTCTGGGACTGCACTTCCTGGGTACCACTCTGGTTCGAAGCAGTTGTTAGTTGATTTCCAGCCAAAGTCCAAAGGACGGGATCCACCGGTTGGCCCCGCCTGGTCAGCCCTCTTCCACATTCTGGCAACATAGTGGGCTCTTTTGATATGGTTACCAAGTGTCTTTGCACATGGGGGGAGAGAAGAACAGTTTATTTTCTTCAACTTTGCAAGAGGGCCCTTCTCACCTCCGCTGCTTATCCGTTTGAAAGCTTTGCATCTGGCCTCGTTTATGTCGGATGTTACACAGCCATATAACGAGCAAACGAAAGATGTAATAGCTGGGACATCAACCTCCTCGCTTGTTAGTGATCGAAGCGCTTGCATGTGGGTGGTACTGGCTTCCATCTTTTGTAGGGGCTTCATCTTCCCCTTTCTGAAGAAACACGAGGTAAAGTCACATCCAGTCAGGGCATGGAGACCGATCAGTGCTTCTGTTGAACCGGGTTGTTTATTTTCTTGAAGGGCAGCTACATTTGAGACATCAATGTATCTCCTGTTATTGCCAGAACCATAGTCCATTATGATGTTCATCCCTGTTGACCTCCCACAGAGCCCAAGCAGGATAACAAAGACGTCTGTATCACTCGACCTGACAAGGATGTTGCCGTCTGAAATCTCCCTTGCATGGAAAGCTATGAGAGTATCCGCCTCTTCGTGGTGACATTGGAAGGAACTTGGCTGATCTATCTCAAGTTGATTGTCCCCATTACTTTTCAGTTCAATACAAGCTCCGCCGTGGGACACATACAGCGTTTTTCTCCCGACTATTGCTGCGTACTCTGGCTTCCTCCATTCTTCCATAACAAACTTGGCGAATTCTTCCTTGAATGAACTACTCCTGAGTAATTCTATGCCACTCTGACGCTGGGCCTGATCAGGTCCAGTTATGATGAATAGCTGAGAGGTAGATTGACGTAGATTTCGCTCTGGGTCTTTGATGGAAGGTGACTGGTACTTGTCTAGCACTAGGTGTATTTGCTCTCCGCGACTCGAACAAACCCTTTCCAGAAGATCCTTGGCCATGATTCCGTATGTTGATTTGCTATGTTGGAGAACGGTTTCATGAATGATGATACCACCATCAATCACACTAGCTGAGATCACGGGGAGATTTGTAGGCAACAGCGCTGCTTCCTGTTTGCATTCAAGTTTTCTTGTCAAAGCTGCCTTCTCCGTCTTTAGGGGAGTCCCATCACTATGGGCAAGTGAAAGAGGCACTTCTGTGAGTGGGAAGCTGAGAATGTGCTGTAGGTCAAGTGCATCAGTTGAATCAGCGGCAACAGCTAACATTCGCCCAAAGACATCCCTGGCTCCCTCAGCTGCGTTCACTCTCCGTACTGCCGTCTTGGATCTCTTGGCGTTTTCTGCTGCGAAGTTTAACATCTTGATCCGTGTTACTGGCTTCAGTAACCGTGAAGTATCAGCTGCACATTCATCTTGAAAGGCGAGTCGAAGATGTTTTCCTCGTTCAAGTGTTGAAAGGAGAAATGCACTCGTTGCATCCTTTGCAGTTCTTCCTGATGAAACATTGATGAGCTCAGCAGGAGAGCCAGTGGCAAATGGGTTGCATGTGTTGGTCAATGTATGTGTTATAGCTTTCTTGTCAGCATCATCCCGTTCGATTCTCCGTTTTGTCAGCTGATTCATTGATTCTTCCCCTTGGTGAAGACTGACCAGTTCACGAAGTGCTGTAAGTGCCATACTTCGTTGTGAGAGAGTAATAGCCCATCTTCTGAAAGCACTGTGTGAATTAGTGAAAGTTGCTATGCCTTTCGTGGGAGAAGAAGCATCCCTGTTTACGGTCTGCTCCAAGGTCAAGTCAACTGCGCATCTTGAATAGGATTTCTTCGTGCGCTGAATGGACATGCCTCCTGCCTCTAGAATCTCGCGTGCTTTGGGATCCATATTCTGAAGCTTGTTGAGAAAAGGGGATCCCCATCTTGCATAATTTGGCCGGTTCAAAGCAAAGAACACGTCGATCACCTCTGGGAGGATCTGGATGTATCTATCAACATCATTCGTCCGTACGGCGCGCTGAAGATCTCGATACACTCTATTGATGAGGTAGACATAGATGGCCCAATATGCTGCTGTGCCTCCATGCTTTCCAGCAATGACATCCTGAAAGAAGCGCTCGTATTTCTCTTGGAGATCATTCAGTGCAGCATTGTCTGCAAGAAGTTGGCAGTGTTCGACGCTGGTGTCACTGTCAGATACCACATCATTTACCAGAGATCGGTCTGCGTCTTCCAATGTTTCTATGTATCTGGACAGCAATGATTGTTCCATCACAGCAGCCAGAACTTGATGGAGTCTCGTACACCTGTTGTAGAACTTGCCCTTCATGAAACCAGCAAGGGATCCTTCGGCCAGGACACCAGCCTCGGTGAGGAGATATTCTATCCCTGATTCAGCCAAGTAGGTTCCTAGGGCTCCGAAATACGCAAGCTCTAGATGAAAGTTGCCAAGCATTACTATGACCTTATCAAAGGTTGGCGCTTGCAGGGCTTGAATGGAATATGCCTTCCTGAGCATACTATATAATGTTTATCCTAGCCTCCATCGTTTTACCATTTCTGACAAACGGTATATGCTATTTGAAAGACTTGATGAAGAATGATTATAGATTAGATGAATCGAGTACTAAATCAGTAATTTTCAACTTCAAATGATTTAGGCTTTGATCATATTTGACGGCCTTTATTGTTACAGGCCTACATGGGAAGAAAAAAAAAATGTCTTATCCTTTCGAGCAGGACTTTTGTCTCAAACTTATTACAACTGAGTCTACCTTTCCTTGATGAACTATATGAGGAGAACCAAATAAGACTAGAATGACATATCTTAGTTTACCCAGGCACAAGTTTCATAACGGTCCATCTCTAATATCTGAATACCCTCTTAATCAAAAGTGTAATCATATTAACCATTCCACTCATTACTCATACACTAATTAAATGAATAAGTGATCATCTACTTGACTTGGTCAGATAAAAGATGCACCGCTATTAAATATATTTGTTAAGGAGTTGTTCATAAACATCGGGGTAGTTTATTCATTTGTATTACATGAGTTTCACACAGATTCTTACCTGACATCAGTTGTCATCAGATGATATGCTATTCCCAATAGTTTTGGGAGACCGTGACGCCAGCAGGCTTCCAGCGAATCGACAGTGATTGGTAATGACAAATATCATTGGCGATGAGGGCGCTTTTCATTGGGCGAAGATAATTCACTTTCCAGCAGTTAAACTTTATCTTTGAATACATCAATGGTTAATTATCATTTCCTTGATATAAAACACTTCAAGTAAAATGTTTGTAAAATATACAACCCCGTATATTCGACTTTCAGCAACATATATGCAAATTTTACCAAATATGTTATGTCGTAATTGCATAACTTTGAATAAATCATGATGGAAATGACCACGGGACCACTTAACTACAAGTTTGAGCATACTTTAAATATATTTAATTATAAAACAGAGGTGTGCAATAAGTCACAAATTAACAAAAGTGAAAATAGAATAACATTTTTAAATCACAGCACTTGCGCAAAACTGACTTTAAAATTTTACCTCAAAACTCTAATTTTTGACAGATTTTCCTGATAACTATGTTACTTAAATGGTCAGAAAAAACCTTAAGTATGCAAATATGTTTAACATCCATATATGTTCTGAAAAGTGGGGAACTTGCTCCGTATGTAGGTTAAGTTTCAGAGCTATCGGGCAATTGAAAAGCTATTTAAAGTAAACTTCAATATTTGAAACCGAAATTGAGTAAAAAATCGGACAAATTGGCCCGATGTCGACGACGTCGCTACTTAAGGCTATCGTCGTAATCATCGATTTCGGGGATGCAAACACCGGGAAAACTCTTTGTGGTGTATTGTATACTATCGGCTAGTCAAATTATTAAAAAAAAAAAAAAAAAAAACCCCTCAAAATAGGTAGGGGACATGTTTTATGGGATGGTGTCATGTGTACCTCTCTGTACATTGTCAAAAATGGAACTTCCGGTAGTGACGTCACAAATTGTGTGATTTTGGCGGGAAGACCACAGCTCAGACCCGGCAGCAATCCATTTTCGTGAGGTCTAGGGTCCACCCCATCGGCCTATGGGGTCAGTTGTTCCGGCGCTTTTCCCTTGAATAAATCTTCTGGGCTGCCGGACTATTAGCCACACACCACCACTTACTTCCCAACAGTGAAAAACGGTTTCTTCCGTTTCAGAGCCAGCCATTATGCTCCAAATAACTCCTCTCCATATTCTCATTTGTTCATGATGAAGTGGCGGAGGAACACACAGTTAGCCTAAAGAAAGCCCGACGTTTTCATATCAAATTTATATCAATATTTTCATAACCCCTGCGACGGAGTAGCGGTAGAATGTTTATCCTTATGAATGGATCTGACGCTGTAATCGGGGACCCCACACGCAACTGGTAGTATAGACTGCCGAAGATCTCGCATTGATAAATATGATTTTGGAAAAAAATAACATCAGAAACAATCGTATATATATTTGTATATTGTAATATTTTTCAACAACGAAAATCGAATATGTAGAAAAATATAAAACAAATAGGCCGATTAGACATGAACAAATGTGAAAATCATTTATTTCTTAAGCGCCGTTGTGGATATCAATGTGACGTGAAATGTAAATAGAAATGTTTTTATGTCGACAACGATACTTCAATCTCCATTTTTTTATAAATAAGAATAGGGGCCGATAAATGTTGTGTGCGCGCATGTGTGATGGAAGTGTGGTCCGGTGGTGTGTCCCATGGTGGGGAGAGGGGGGGGGGGGGGGGTACTGAGTAGTGTGGTTGGTTGGATGGGTTATTTGTTTGGTGTTACGATTGATTTCATTTGCCCATATGCCATATATCTGATATTAATTTGGATGAAGTGTATTTAGAAGAAGTACATTTATGCAAAAAAGAAAAATACCTTTTCATTATTACAAAAAATACTTGAAGTACAGGTAATTTAGTCAAGTTTATTTACGAGCCTGTGATTTAAACAAATTAAACAGCTTCTGATAATTCAAGAAAAAATTTGCGAAATTCTTTGTGACTCTAAAGATATATCGACCGACTTATTGCATAGAAAGTAAGCAGCCTTGTTGAGGAAATGATAGTAGATTTTCGAACACTAATCTAGGACTTCACATTGCCGTCGTCACTACTTGAAGAGTGATGAAGATGATTAATGAGACCAGGGCCCAGTCTTATTAACATTTGCGATAAATCACATCTTATTTGCGATTGATACCAATCGTAATCATGAGACTGCAAACTTGCGATTGATTAGAGGATTTTTGATTGAATCGAATCAATCTCTTTTCTTTATAATTAGGGCCAAGATGAGAAAAACAATCCAAACAAGATTTATTTGCAAAATTATGAGAACTATGTAGAAACAGAGAGTAATTTCGATAGTACCCGATTAAAAAATAAGAGACAGATTTAATTCATAATTCTTATACAAAGAGTCAACATTATTCCATGAAAAGGGACTTTTAGATTCGCATGTCGACATAGTGGACTGCTACGTGTGACGTCCTTTTAAGTACCTTAAAAGAACCACGTCGAAGTATGAACAAGGTCTCTCATTAGTGACGCCTCTGCGCAACACACCTGCGCTTTATGAAAACACCGCCGCCACCGACACAAGATAACGAGCCGGTGCATGTATCGCACTCTGTCAAAACTTCAAAATTAAGGTTACGCTAACTAACCTTCGACTAGCTATCATTCCCACTCCCACTCTTTCCTGTTGAGTATCAAAATACCATCTCAATGGAAGGCGGTGTTAATAGAGATCGGATTATCTCACCTCTCAATTAAATTTTGACGTTGATATGACAGTAATTACATGATATGATTTGAGAGCTGTGTTATGATTGGATCAATGATTGCTCTCTCCTGCTCTCTCTCTCTCTCTCTCTCTCTCTCTCTCTCTCTCTCTCTCACTTTCTAACATAACAGTGCATCGCTGACACAACGCGTGAGATACTCATTTTGTGTATAGGTATGATGTGTGCTGATGTATGGTGTTATCCACTATGAACAGGTAACTTTTACACATATATGATAACAGGATTATACAAAACAGTGTGACATTGTTGATGCCGACAGAATGAAATGACACATGGAAAATTGTATTTTGAACACAAAAATGGAATATGGCAGAAGATTCGCAACAAAGAGGATGTATAGAGGACATTTCTTACTTATGAATCAAAAGGTATAATAGTAAAATACGAAAATATTTAAATACGTAATACTGATAATAACAAAGTTTATTCTAGATTACCTGTAACTGGGGAGAATGCGTTCACTTCTATACCATGTTCAGTCTGTTCTGTCAGCGGTCTTGCATTCTTGCACTAATGAGGTATTTCAGGTGTGCAGTCTGGTGCGGTGTACTTCAAAGGGGGCAGATATAGGGGAGGGAGAGGTAAACCAAACGCTCACCTACTGTGTGTGTTAAGTGAGAGTCCAGTTTGATTGATAGGTAGAAGGGGACTAAGAGTGTACCTCTCACTTTCCTACCTGAATCCTGTTTGTTCCTCCTCTTCTTTCTTTCTATCTCTATCATTGTTCCCCCTTTCTGTCTTATGTTCTCTTTTTCTTCCTCCTCCTCCTCCTCTCTCTCGATCCCTCTCTTTCTTTCTCTCTCTCTCTCTCTCACTCACTCACTATATCTCTTTCTTTCTTTCTCTCTCTCTCTCTCTCACTATATCTTTCTCTTTCTCTCTCTCTGTCTATCTCTCTCTCTCTCTCTTTCTCTTTTTTTCTCTGCAAATCTCCCTTGACCTCTTTCTGCAAATTCGGTTTTCTTAACTATATCTTGTCTGACCTCCTTTTCTTTCTTTTTCTTCTCTATATTCATTTTACAATAATGATTTGAATTGAACACATTGTTTTCCCCTTTTTCGCTCTTGTCTTCTGGAAACCACCATTTATTTTATGATTATCACTATTACTGTTTCTTTGTTTTCTAATTTGTTCTCTCTAAACTAATGTTAAAAATATCTTGAAATACATAGTTTTAGTAACATACATGTATATCAACGGTTTGATATGAATGATATCATAATTTGATATGGAGATTTGGAATATTCAATTGTATCAGTACTTTAAAAAATATGTTTATGACTGAGTGACGGTAAGAAAACTAAATATTAATTTCATGTTTTTTTATACTCTCCTGCAAATTTCACTCAATAAGGAGTGTAATACAATCATTAATTGACTTATCTCCTACTTTGCTTTACATTTTCATTGCTGATACAGGGAGCAAAAGTATTGAGACATGTTGACAACGAGAGTGCAAACATAAAGAATACTTTGGAACTTCCGAAAACTTCAGGCACAAAAGACTCGATTTAAGGTAGAAATTGGGAAATAATTCACGGTCATACCTGGAGCGCAAAACAACTCATGTGGACACCTGGTGAAGTGCGGTATCCTCTCTAACCCAATGATACCCCTATATCTTATCGTCCCCTGCTAACCATGTTGATCTGGTACCCAATAAATGAGCTCATTTCAAGATTTTGACAGGAGGTTGATTTTTCTTTGCTTCATTTGACCTTAACCAGGAAGAAGGAGACCATTAATCATTACAAGCGATACTCGTTCATATATGATGTGTATTCTTATAAATACTCAATAAACCAAAATATGACGTCGTCATTAGCAGCAAATGATTGGATTTATGCCAGGAAGTAAAATTCGCTTTTCTGGTGTTTGTATCAATCATTTGTTATTTGTTTCATCAAACTGTTCATTGTAAAATTATCGTTATAACGTGTTCAAATTCAATTCAATTCAATTCATTTTATTCATTTCCATTTTCAATAAAAACAATACAAAGGTATATACAATGATAAGCATTTGCAATATATAAGAAAAATGAAAATAGGGAACTAAAAAATAAGGCCAAATGGCCTTGTAGAGGCATAGTTCCCCGAACAGTAGTTAAGATATTTACATATACAAACAAAACTAAAAAAAGAAAGATGACAACACATGACAGGGACATCGTTCATGGCAGGTAATACAAATGGAAATAATCATTACAAAATCATAGGTTCGAAAACAGTTATATGTATTGCTGTATAATATAATATTAATAATAATAATAATAGCCTAATAGTCCACTCCAAATTTTATAAAACCGAAACGAAAACTCTGTTTGCCCAATTGGTCGTGAGCCCGGCAGCCATTGAGCAGCGCCAGATCGACGTTGCTCTATCCATTATTGTTGAACGCCAAACAAGATAGCAACAACTCCCATCTTTTTACGTCTTTTGGTATGACGCGGCCGGGGTTCGAACCCACGACCTCCCGGTTGTGAGGCGGACGCTCTAATGACTGAGCCATATGAATATGGGTATAAAAATTAATTATATTTTGAGATGATTGATTGATTGATTGATAAATTTCTTCGATTGTACGTCACTATAGTGAATCATTAGGGACTTTTAGATTCGCACGAAGACAATAGGTCTATGCTACGATCGACGTCCTTTTAATGCACTGCCTTGAATGGACGTCACACGTATCAGTCCACGCAAATCTAAAAGTCCCTAATGTATTGTGTCAAAGACAATGCATGTTCCAAGCAAAGTATTGTTGCTATGCGCACAAGCATCTGACAAGCGGCTTATTAGTTGTCAGATCCAGTTTTTGCCCGGAAATTGATAAAAGATGTAAAACTCAAATTGCTTATTACCTTTAGATGCTGATGCTGATGCTTATGCTGATGCTGGTGATGATGGTGATGATGATGATGATGATGATGATAATGATGATGATAATAATGTTACTGATAATGATGATGAGGATGTTATGATGATGGTGAAGTCTTTATATCCCAAAACTTACTTTTATTTCCCTAAACCTGGGAGGTGTCATGGTCTTGTAGTTACGTCACCGGACTGTGAATCACATTCGTGGATCGAGTCCCACCGTGGCAATAATGTGCTTTGGGAAAACACTCATCTACATTTTGCCACACTCGACCCCGGTGAGGTAAAGGGAATAATTTCTTGAAATGCTGTAGCGCCACGTTATAGGTACTATGTCCCATTTGCAGGCTAAACAAAATGAAAAGATTAAATTCCAACGGCATCTGAAAGATTTTGCTAATTTAGAGCTTCCCTAAAAAAGGGGAGCTTGAAAATGTCTTTAAGTGGGAAAAAAACGATTATTAGTTGTCGAATCGACATAAGTGCTACCAAGTCAATAAGTAAAAGTCTAATTTTCAGTCCATTGTACCGAATGGTCGTACGTTTTGTGCTGCGCAAAGACTTAATCAGTTTAATTTTGGCCATTACAAGAAGTGAGTTGTCGATGTAGACAAATGCTCATGTACCCTTTACGGCTCATTTTATGTTTGTTATTACCAAAGAAGAAAAAAGCTAGTCAGTCACTCAATAGTGTCTGACAGTGAAGTCTAGCAAGTAAACGGATTTCCTTGCATAATTTAAATATTAGGACACTGCTAACGTTTACATTTCACAGATAGGACATACATGACATATTCAGAATTCCTGCAAAGTTCTACAGAATTTGATGTTGGCTGCAAAAGGGACATACTGTAGTATCTTTAAAGGCCAGGGATCATTGTGGAGCGCCATGCGTGTCAAGTCTAATACACGAAACAAATTTTGTTCTTATCATAATTATCAGTATGATTATGATGTGTTTTTTTATATTTTTAATCCAAGTAGTATATCTGTCCATTGTGGATGCGGATAATCAGTCCAGTTGAAGATTTGATAATACATATACCATTCTTAAAGTTTGCATAAATGCCCTTGAACTTTAGACCCCTAAAACATTTTAGGATGTCAGAGTGGACTACTGTGTGTCCCAATGCATTGTATCTCCATGTTGAAAACGTTGACCCTTGCGGTAATTGACTGTAATAATTTTCTGCAATCAATTATCAAACAAGCACGCGCCCGCCTCTTTTTCGGCTTAATACAACCGCATTACGGAAACAATATCGACGACCGCTAACACATTATATACAACTTTTTAATTTAAAACTGAAAAGAGCTAGTTCACTTGAAAGACCCAGTCCCTGTACTTTCTATTCCCATAAAGCAGGCATGACATACCTCCAAAACAACATTTTGGGTGGTGTGGGGGGGGGGGGGGGGGGGATTTTCCCCTTCAATTCCCTGTGCAGAGCCACATCAAAGGGTGAAGAAAGAATATTAAAGAGCCCGTCGCCTAGCTTAAGGCCCGGTCCCACTGCACTTACGGATGCAAAGGGGATGTAAAACGTAAAAAAATCTTGCCATCCGTTGGAAAACGCTATGCATCCGTTGTGTACTCCTTGCATACGTGCTTCATACGCTCTATCCATCGAGCATCCGTCCACTGTGATTTCATCCGCGCAAAAAGTTTTGAGCTGCACAAGAGCTGCACAAAACTTTTAGAACGGATGAACTTCCGCCGTGTACGATGTAAATCCGCGACAAATACGAGCAACAAACGTTCTATGTTCGTTATCATCCGTTAAACGTCCGCTGTATCCTCTCTGGGCATCCTCGCAACTCACATCCGCTGCAGCTGAAAACGGAAAGAGGGAGGAAAGATAAGGTACATGGAACGTCTATACATCGTTAGTAGACGGAAATAGAAAGGATGTAAGCGTATGCATCTCGTATATAAAGTATTCAAAGCTGTCATCCACTTCCATCCGCTTTCATCCGCTAGGCTTCCGATGAACATCCGTTTAACATCCCCGCTACATACTAACCACGTCCGTTATTTTCCGTTCTGTTTTCGCAAATTTTCGCAAATTTTGTCCATTTCTGGAGCGGATGAAAACGGATGGAACCACCCCCGAAATTTTGCTCGTCCGCTGTGTCCTTTATGCATACGTTTTGTGTCCATCGGCCAGTGGGACCGGGCCATTAGACACAGGTATTGCGGGCGGGATTGCGGGGACACTGATGGCATTAGCACAAGGGGGCCATCCCTTTCTTATTTTTCTCTCTTATATTTTGTCTCACTTACTTTCTCTTTCTCTTTCTGTCTCTCTGCTATTTTTTTTTCTCTCTCTCTCTCTCTCTCTCTCTCTCTCTCTCTCTCTCTCTCTTTATCTATCTATCTACCTCTCTCTTTCTCTCTCTCTACTTTCTTTTCTTACTCTTCTTCTTCACCATTGGAATGGAATCCACGGGTCTCTTATATATCCCCCCCCCCCCCCCCGTACATGTCGTAGGAAAGTGACAATATAGAGGGGATGGGGGGAAGCGAAGATGGAGTTTCGAAATTAAAAGAATACGCCATGACAGAACATAATAACCGATTCATAAATCCGCTGCAGCAAAGTCAAAATAACATAGAATTCAATGATTATAGAATGCAACACATCAATCACGTCCGGGATTTGGTAAGAGTAATATCTAAGAGTTTATTATCTTTCTATTCAACGTTTTATTGTAAAAAAAAATCAAGAGCTAGCTTCGAAAATGCAAGTAAATTGTTACAAACCGTATCGTTACAGTATTTTAGTAAACATCCATCAACGCGAACAAAATGTATATGCTTGCCTCACTATAGCAACCGCTTCTAAAAGAAAATGAATTTGTAATAAAGAACACGGTCAATATTAAATCTAAATGAGTGACATGTCAAGTTCACAAGATAATGAAGGAGAGATTTCAATAAGGCACGTGAAGGAAAACTACTTGTAGTTTCGGCTGATTTACAGGCATCTTCTTTCCATAATATCGAAATCAGTTTATTATAAGTACTGTAAAAACTGTTTACTAAGGTCGCCGAATAGGGAAACAATAAAAAAGTGGCCACTGTAGGCAGCTGGCAATTCTGGACAGGTTATACAGTGTGTCCCGAAAAAAACTATACACTTTTGAAATGGCTGCCGAATAACAAATATATGATTCTAGGGGGAAAAGTTATATATGTATGGAAAGCTCATATACTCAACTTTCATATGACACCAAAAAGTTTGAAAATAATTCATGCTTGGGTGAGCACTGCTCTCTTTTGTAAAGGGTATGGAAATTAGGTTGCGCAGGAATTAGCCTTCCAATTTGTGAGAGGTAAATCCTTTGGAGCTTACAACATTGAGGGTGATATGATACATTCATGATTTGCTGAGTGAATTTCATGGTTTATTAAACCAAACTTTTATGCACGGAACAGGAATTTAATTTTTTATTGTAGCATTGTAACTTTCCCTGGTAGACTCAGTGGTGTGTTCATGAGAGTCATGATGGGGTGATGGTACATGTTGTAATTTCCATGTTACAAACTGTTATTTTTTACATTTGTGACTTTGAATAAAAACCTTCACCCCACATTTCAGTTACCATTTACCTGAAGAATAAGTAGCCGACATCTTGGACATTCCTTTTGTCAAAAACCGTATTTGAATATTCAATTTACATTATCCCTACCTGGGTATTGAGTAAATCAACGAGATGTTCAACTAATCTTACAATAATCGAAATGTGGGATGAAGATTTTTATTCAAAGTCACAGATGTAAGAGAATAACAGTTTGTAACATGGAAATTACAACATGTACCATCACCCCATCCTGACTCCCATAAACACACCTGAGTCTACCAGGGAAGTTACAGTGCTACAATAAAAAATGCAATTCCTGTTAAGTCATGCATTAAATGTTAATCCCATAAACCAAACATTTCACTCAGCAAACCCAAACTTATCACAATTGATCATAAATTGGTCATATCATCCTCAATTCCGTAAGCTCCAAAGGATTTACCTCTCACAAATTGGAAGGCTAATTCCTGCGCAACCAAATTTTCATACCCTTTACAAAAGTGAGCAGTGCTCACCCGAACAAGAATTATTTTCGCAACTTTTGGTGTCATATGAAAGTTGAGTATATGAGCTTTCCATACATATATAACTTTTTCCCCTAGAATCATATATTTGTTATTCGGCAGCCATTTCAAAAGTGTATAGTTTTTTTCGGGACACACTGTACACATATTTTTCTGAAAGGGGGACGGAATATGGACTATATGGCCATTATTCATAAAAGGCTTTTATATAGAGGTGGCCACAAAGAAAGGTTGGATTGTTTGTATATAATGGCAATAATTACCTGCGATAATAACTCGAGGTGTTAATTATTGCATTTAATCTTGTTCTACAAAAATTATTTAAATTTATTATGACAAACGTTACAAATTAAACAAACTCACATAAACATAAACAGTAAAAGAAGACTGCCCAAAAGGCTATAAATGATTGCCTATTCGTTCATCAGGGCGGTGCAGGTGCGAATATGAATGCATTACGTGCATTGTTTTTATTTGAACGCGCTTTTTACCCGTGTATGTGAGAAAATCACGAAATCACATGCTAATACCATTATATTGAAGGAACTAGTCAGCTTATTTAATGTTGATCTCGGTGATCATTCAAATTCGCTCGAAATTGAATAAACCTATATTACCACGGTCACTAGATTCAAATACTATTCTGTACATTATTATTACGCATTCCCCGTCCACTTCAAACATTTTTTTCATTCAAATTCATATTTTTGTACTTCAATTTCGTCCTTGGAGTCCGGGATTGTGCAAATGTCAAAGTTAATTAAGTCATTTGTCATTCAGGTAAGTGCATGGTCAATTAATTTCAACATGTGTCTATTAATTTTGGTCAGATTTCATCATGATTCTAATTTATCTCGCTAGGCGGTTGGCTGCAGAATGGGATAATGAAATTCGTCTTTGTGCAATCAATTTCAAGGGAGTGTGATTCAAATTCATCGCATTGACAAGACCTTACAACGTACGAGTGTCGAATTTGAATGACGCTTTGACGAAATCGATTGCAAAATGACGAAATCAATTCATGCAATTGTACGTCGGCAGTCGAGGATGACGAACTTGATTTTACTTTGACGAAATTGAATGCAAAATTGTGAAATTGAATGGAAAAAGTTCGAAAAGGAATAATCAAGACGAAATTGACACTGAGATGTGCAAGAGTACAAAGTATCGGGTTGAAGTTGAGTGAAACATGTATGATATCCAATGACAAACGTAATAAAATGGACTAGAAAAGCTATAGTAAGAGTAATAGTAGTAGCACTAGTAGTAGAGTAGTAGTAGTAGTAGTAGTAGTAGCAGTATAGTAATAGTAGTAGTAGTAGTAGTGGTGGTGGTATTGGTGGTGGTAGTAGTAGTAGTAGTAGTAGTAGTAGTAGTAGTAGTAGTAGTAGTATTAGCCGTAACAACCCAAATCATTAGCGAATAATTTCATTCCAAGGCGGTTGCCCTTTGTGTCATCAACTGATACACATATCGGTACGCTTTAGGGATGATGATGAAGATGGCGGAGAGCACGTTGGTTAACCCGAGGAGAGTAAAGGCTTCGTCATATGATTTGGACCAATCAAAAAAGCATCCTGTAAAAACACAGAAAAACACATGTTGTAAAACGACGAGAAAAGAAGCTGTAACCACGACCATGTACCTTTACGAAAAGAAAAGAAATTTCTCCATTACATCTTTATTGTTCAAACATTAAATTAAATAGCTACAAAATGTTGACCCAAACCCCAAAATAATCAAAAGACTATATCAACATTGACCTAAAGGCAGAGTATTTCACCGATAGCTCTTCCACTGCGTATGTGTGTTTTTCAATTGCGCCATCTTTCGGTGAAGATGTATATAGAGCGATTTCCGGTTCCTATGCAAAATCATCATCATGAGCGCGTCATCAGTTGGTGAAGTATTGTGGGACATGCCTGTTGACACGTGGGGGCATTGTGAGCAGCAGATGGCAGCACACCTAAATCTGAAGTAGTATCGGTAGAACACCCTGCCTTCAACATGTGGAGCGCTGAGAGTCAACCTCGATCTTTGTTTCTTAGCACTTACTATAATTTTGTAGTAAAAAGAAGGTTGAAGGAGAGTGGACTGAGTAAAGTTATTAAAATGTAAATTTTTTTTTAAAGGAAGGAACAGGAATCTAAACTCACGTACATGAAAACCTACTGAGACTATATAGGTGAACCCCAGTAGACAAGACAAAACTCTAAATACATGTATGTTACGGATCGAAATCAATCTGCAATTTACTCAAACATGAACATTTTGCAAGTATTAAACATAACGTCTCTGTCTTTTTTTGGACTGTGGACAAATCATGAATTAGAGATCCACATGTTTATTGAGATCAAAAAGGCTACTTGCTGTATTTTTGCAATTTTTCTTACTCGGGCCTTTTAACGATGAAATGAGTGCGCCCATCCGATCGTGGAAGTTCAAACCTGACCCTACTTGATGTTGTTGATCAACTGTCATGAACTCCCGATTACCATCCCAGAGAAGTTTATCCCAGTCGCCAACAACCCCAACAGACCAGTCACCCGTAGTCAAAGACCAAACCAGTACATCAACTACTCTGCCAGGACCGAAGCATACAAGAACAGCTTCTATCCTCGTACCATTCAGCAATGGAATCGACTACCAGCCACCATCATCAAAGAGTCAACATCGGCCAAGTCCTTCAATACCAAAGTTTGGAGCTACATGCAGAATGACCACACAGCCCAGCTGTACAAAGGCGGGATAGAGCGTCGATGTGGCTCTACTTCATCTAAAAATTAGATGATGTCTGCAACCCACTCTATGAGCACCTTATTATTATTTTTATTTTTGAACTCTGCACCCTCAGTTGTGATGTTTGTTGACAGTTTGCGATGCCACGGAAATCTGGACGTATATACCAATTGGTCATGTCCAGTACCACCTTAGATGTAGATGTAGGTAGAGTAATCATTTGATATATATTTTATTGTGTTTTATTGACGGTTTATAAAAAAAAAAGTTTGAACAATAAAGGATTTCCACTTTCTTTCTCGTTTTGCTTAGTGTATACGTAGAAGGGGAGAAATATGTAGTAGGCACTCGGTTTCCCGAAAGTTCCTTTGCCCAAGGTTCGTAATTCCTATAGATAAATCTTTCCTACGAGGGGTACAAAATTCCACAAGTGAAATAGGGTTGATTTATTCATAAGGTTCGTTATTTCAAGAAGAAGAAAAATGCATTGGTGCTGTGTAATTTTCAGAATCATAATGAACTTTCAGAAATATGCACCCTGTTTTATTTTCGGATTTACGAACCCTATTATTAGAAACCTTTATGAACCTTTGGAATAACGAACCTTCGGAATTATGAAATTTAAGAAAAACGACTTGGAACCAAATACTTTACCCACTACGAATCCGCCGACAGGAAGACCTGCGCCGGTGGCCATCAGAAGAAGGGATATAACGCCCGCTACGTCGCCGTCTTGTGCTAAATCTCTGGACAGAACATTTATCATTGCTGTCATAGCGCCTAAGGTGCTACCATTTAAGATCGCCAGAACGCTTAAGGCCCAAAATCCGGTTGAAATGTTATTCATTGTGTACGCGACAGCGGACACAAGGGATAACATTATAAATATGTTGTGGTTCGAGAAAAGTTGCCATTTGCTTACAAACCCTATTGAGAAACGTCCACAAATGTTAGCAGCTCCTCCAATCGTTGCAAGAATTACTAAAGTTTCAATCGGGTGTCCTTTCGCGACGCTGTTTGGTACAAGAAATATTATCCAAGCACTGTAGGAGAAACCTAACATGAACATTGCGAACATGACACTCAAAACATCAGGCTTCTTTTGCACTATATCAAACCCTATCATTATTTTGAAGGATCCCCATATAGATTCAGGTAATGTCTCGTCAGCAATATCAGTGTCGGATGCAACACCATTCGTTGATTCCATTAGTTGGATATCTGCGTCTGCTTTGCTTACTGACGGAGACTCCAAAATGCCTTTCATTTCATCTGCAGAACAGTATGATTCTGTAAGGCTTTTTCTAGGCATATTGAGTGCTTCCTTATATGAAACGTGATCAGGAGTATTGTTCATAATACCACTAGGTGACTCTTCAAGTTGCAAATCTTCTCGGCTGATTGACGCGGAATCTAGAAGACATTCCGTTTCATCTGCAGAACAATGTTCTTCGGCAGGGTTTTCTATATCGTATGTATCCTTCCGCGGAACTTTGACCTCCACAAAACGTATTCCTATCGGTTTCAACAAGGCACCAATTGGGATATTGTGTAGGCTGAATGCACCGAGGAGCATGATGGTTTGTCGCCATCCATAGATTAAGGAGAGTTGTTCAGCTATGACTGGGAGAACCATCATACCTAGCCCTCCGGCTGTCATGACGATACTAGATACTAATTCAAAATGGTCGGGAAAGTACTGCACGGGTAGGGCGTGCGCTGAAAAGGTCACCATGCTGTAACCTAAACCTACAGGTGAAAATATTGGTCAGGTGAATAGTATATGTCAAAACTTTTGAGGAAACGTTTCACAGCCGGATAACTTTTGAGACGGACAGCCCAACAGAGAGAAAATGTCGGTCTCCTGGGTCTTCTTAAACAATTATCTGAGGGTTTTTAGGGTTCACGAGAAAAGTCTTGTCTGGTATCGGTCTATAAGGGATTTTACAGATACAATCTGCGCATGGGCAGATAAAGGTCATTTGTACCAAAATGGTAAAACCCACAGAGATGAATACTGGATATGCGCTCATGAAAGTTATGTAACATTATTCATTTATGCACCAACGGTACATTCTATGATACGCAGGTGGAAGTATTCTTTTCAAGAGGTGAAACAAAACGTATTCATGAAGCACATCTAGGACTTTGGAAATTATTATTCTAAGATGCTCAAAGTGGAACTTCTCTATGTGTAAAAGATCTATGGACATTTGGGGTCATTTGTACCATGTGCTATCTGTAAACTCACTTATTGGATTGTTGGTCTCGTTGTCACTCAGTATACATCGGGTTTCAAAACTATGTTTCCATTATGATATGACATAAAATTGCAATAATTAACAAGAACAATGACGAACTATGGACTATCATAATTGTTAGAAAATTTAAGGTCGTTTCACCGTAGTAACAATGGTTATCTAGTCATTAAAGAGGAAACACACAAGGGTTATAAAACTGCTTTACATTTGTTGGCAATTGAAATTATTAGCAAATTATTAAGATATTTTTACATTTTACCATCGTCTAAAATTCTATTGGACACGGGGCCTTTCAGGCACATGTATTTCATATGTAGATCTATTTGTAAGTAAACTTCTTGAAAATTTGTATTGAAACATCAAGAGGAAGCTATCATTTCAAGAGAGAGTGGGCGATTACTAATAATGGCCGGGGGGGGGGGGCGTATCAAGAAGAAAATCACACTGACGGTGAGCATAATATATATCCATACAAATTCCATCCAATAAGGCTACCCCCGCCCCCATCGTGCCCCTCCCCGTGCATCTACCTAGCTTGGATTGACATTTGACTTTAAGAAGTCAAGTTTATACGTACGTGCAAGATCATGGGAAAGTATGGAATCTCTCGTGAACATTGATAGTAACTTTTAACTTCCACATGATTTAAGTGGATTGATAAACGTTTGATCAGTTTTAAGTCCTATTTTATTCCACTTCTTCCCGTTCCAGTTAATCCCATTCGATCTCCTCAATATTTCAATCGACGTAGGCCTACATACCTGATGTGGTTAGTGCGATTGCGAATTGTGGAAGTGATCGTGAAAGAGAAGCCATGATGTAGGACGTGCTTCCGATAATTGATCCTGTAATAACAGCTTGGCGGGTAGAGAAATGTTTCAACAGCAATCTGTTTATCGGGGCTGAAGGACGAAGAATAGAAAAGATAGAGCAAATGGGAAGGTGGCATAATAAAAGATAATAAGGCCATTAAAAAAATATACATGTTTAGCGTCCCCGCCCGCTTCCTTTTTGGGGGCCGCCTCCTATTTTTTTTTTTTTTGTTATTTTTGATTTTTTTTTTTTTTTTTTTGTTGTTGAAAAAACATGAAAAACACTGCTAAAATGGCTCTATTTCTGATTTAAAAAAAATAAAAATTGTCAGCGGCCATCTTGAAAAAAAATTGCCCCGACTGTCAGGGAAAATGTACCGAGCGGCCATTTTGAGCGGCCATTTTGAAATAAAAAATAAAAAATAAAAAGGGCCCACTCCTTCCTATTTTTCGAAAAAACAGGACGCTAAACATGTTTTTTTTTTTTTTTGGCCTAACTTAGAGAGCATATCTGTAAAAATCTGATACGATTAGATGATCAAGCTTTTCTAGAAGGCGTCACATGACCTTTGTTAAAAGTATTTTTCTGTACGTCATATTAATATCAGCTGCTTAATACGTCACAAGCTTGCAAAAAGCAAATGCCTACCCCTGCACGTTGCAGATCCTTGAGAGAAATGACACTTGAACTATATGCTTATGCAAAGATTTGTTTGTTACTATAGGGAGTCTTTATAGTTCCTGTTGCAGGAAAAATCACTGTTAAACCTTTTTTCCATATGTGGGAGAGCATCCTAATGATGTGAATAGGGCAAGTGAGGTGCGAATATGAATTTTCGCCATTTCCCCGACTTTATATCTTTGTGGATGAGTTCATAATGCATATGTGCGTTAATGGGTTTGTGCGTGTACATTATGTGTGTGGGTGCGCGCAGCTAGCATGTGCGTGTTAAGATGTGATATTACAAGGCATTTGTGCCACCTGCATATACGAGAAAAATGGCAGAACTGCACAATTCTGCCACCTATATATACAGTTTTTGATGCCCAAAACAGGAATGAGCTCATGCACAATTGGGAAGTTAAACAGCGCTTTGGTATACTTCTATATAACCTACCTTCTTTCTCTTGATATTATCGCTGGTAAACCACAAAAATATGATAAACCCTACATTAATACTTACTTCTTATATTTCCAGCAATCACGTCATGAGCGCTATAGTTTACAAAACAATCAAGATAACGACAGCCTTCAAAAATTGTGTATTTTATAAGATAAGGAACAAATACGAAACACGTATCTTGTCATTACCATTCTCAGAAAATCTATGAAAATTGCTTAACATCATCATGTAAAAACTTTTCGTTGGTGATTCTACGCATCTGACAATATACTTTTTGTAACTGGCATCAATCTTACGGGAATCAAAATTAACTTGAGAGGTTGTTCAGGAAAGAGGTATACACTTACATTAGTGCACGGAATGTATTCTCTTTGTATCATATTCAAAATGCAAGGTCTTAGAAAACAATGCATGTTATGATTCTTGATTTAATCATTGCTAAATTTACATTTAAGGTAAAACAAAGTTTTTGATATATGGTCATAAATTTGGTTCAAATGAACATATTGGAAGCATATGCAATCCTACAATATTCTTTGTGGCGGTTGAAATCGAGTCTTTTAGTTATGAAATTGTAAATAATAAACTCTTTATGTTGTATAGCTACCTCTCAAGATATTAATTAGGCTATAAAACAATGTTTCTTGACTAAAATCGACCAATTAGCTACTCCCGTTTGGAAATTATCACAACTACATATTCTGAGATTACATCCACAGGGGCATCCAAACATATCAAAATTGTAAAGAATCACTATTTTCAAAATTTCCCAAAACTTTGTGTTACCTTTAAGGTCAGGAAATGTTATTTAAACATTATTTATGCAGTTTTAATAGAAATGGTTGCGGACTTTATAAGGATATGCTAATTTATATATATATTCTTTCGGAGAAACAACGAAAGGTAACCTAAAATCCGAATTGCAACCGTATTCGTCTAGCTTTGACAAAACAGAGCGATGAGCATGCGCTGGAGCAACTGTCGGGTAAGTCAGCAATTGAAATAACGCATCGTTTCTACATTAAATCTCTTCATTACCTTATCCCAAAGGCAACAGAAAATGCCGTCCATGCACTTGTCGCATCACGTTTAGACTTATATGCTTGCATGGACTACGCAACAATCAGATCAGAAGGCTCCAAAAGATTTGAAATTAGGCTAGACGACTCATCATCCGTTCCAAATCCCACATTCATATAACCAAAAGTATCAAGGCATTGTCCGGCACTGGTTACCTATCAGGCAAAAACATGAGTACAAAATACTTCACCTGGGGGGTGTTTCACAAAGATTGGACTTAAAAATTATGGAAAGCCTTTAGCATCTTTGAAAACATTTTGTAAAATTTATTTTGAAAGGCATAACATGTTGATTCAAATCATTCATATTTTCTATCATCAAGGAAATTTCATGTTCTTGATGTGGAATTTATAAAAAAAGTCTAAAATACTTGAATTTCTGCTTTTGAATATATTTCATTTTAAGGCTTCAATGGCTGTCCATAATTTTTAAGTCCAACTTAGTGTTAAGTTCTACTTAGGATCTTTGTGAAACACCCCCCTGGACTTCAAACTTAAGACCAACCATGCACCGAGCTAATGCACATGACCGGGTCTTCGGTCAGGAAAGGTCCACCTGTTCTAAGGACTTCGAAATAAGAGATCGTGGGGGTGACAGCAGTGGCGGATCCAGGGGGGGGGGGGGGTGGTGCAATTTTTTTAATTTTCGAAGGCCCCCCCCAAAAAATGGGCCCCCTCCCCTTAGAGATCCTGGATCCGCGCCTGGGTGACAGTCCGCGCCTCTATAGAATGCCCTCCCTTATATACATCAATCACAGTCTTCCACAAGAATATGAAAACTTTCCTCATGAAGAAAACCTACAATTTAATAAAGTTTTCAATCTTCGCAAAGCGATCTCAGTGGCAATGTATCTCATTTATGTATGTATCATCTATCCGATTGTGGTATCTTATTTGATTATACGATATCTGATCAGTGTATTACCATTCTTGTCATTTTATGTCGGTTTTGTTACAACTTGTGTATGTTATTGTAGTTGGGTGCTATTATACGCAGATATCTGCACTACACAAATCTAAAATTCCAATGTCTCTCACTTCTTCCATAAAGTCATATACTATTTTCTTGTAAATGTCCCTTAGTTTAAAAATTGTAACATTGCTTTAGATATTCTAATAGCTTTTTTTTAATAGTTGTCTTGCTATTCGATTAAACTATGATCAGATAATCATTAACCTATATAGCTGAAGGGGAAAATTATAAGATTTTTTTTTTTTTAATATAGAAAGGGGAGAATTAAGGGGAAAGGGGAGTAAAGAGTTATTGGGCCACATCCGGCACCCACACATAATCAATAGCCTGGTACTTTTAGATTTAATTTTGCTAGTAAGACCAGGGACCCGTTTCACAAAGTCTTTTTCCAATGACAAATGACAAAAATCAGTGACAAATCTGCTGATAACCAATCAAAAGCAAGGATTTCAGTAGCTTAGAACAAAAACTGTCATTTGTTACTGATGACAAGTTTTGTGAAATGGGGCCCAGGACCCCTTCGGCCAGAGGGGGCCAGAGCCTCCTTCATGGATGATCATACGCCAGGCCACTGCTTATGTTCGTAATTTCCGTAGCACACGGACTCATTTGTTGACTGAGGAATACGTCAAAGATTGACTAATTCTCGCTACCCCAAATAGCGATTCTGCCGAGATCCGGGGAAAATCCTGAAAACGCGCATTGCATTATGGGATAGCTTTTCGACATTACAGCTTCCTGTGCAGGCGCTATATTACTAGGCGCGATAGCGTATGCACCGAATATGTCGTCTGCTCGGTCTTGTTTTTTTTTCGCAAATATTTCAACGTTTATTTGAACATTTCATTCGTTGTTTTTTGCGTCTTTTGACATCAGTGACGATGGTTTTCTTTTGTGAGGCTGCACAGTGCTGGGCTCATGATTCCAAGCGTAAGAACCCTGAAAAATGGGGGTGGATGAAGGCCGTGACTTGGGATGGGACTCTATACCGGAAGTTGTAGTGACGACCCGAGAGAGTGAAAATTACCTCGTCTCGCGAATTTCGAGATTTTCGTACCTATTTAGGGTAGCGAGAATTGGTCACTGACGTGCCCAACATGAACAGTGCAACTAGTTCATGTAATTTTTTAACAGGCAGTCAGACAAAACCTTGGAAAGCCGAATGCCGATAAATATTCGGAAAACAGCATGTGCATAACCTTTACAGCGACTTCATGGTTGAGTATACCTATCATGCCCTGAGTAAACCCTGGGTAAACAAGATATATTATTATATTTATTATTATCATGCTCTTTGTCTAAAGACATCCAGACGATGGAATATTTGTATTGTGAGACGTCAATTTAAGTACACATACATGCATAGTTCATTGTCATTTCCGTATAAATTGTTGCTTTGTCGTGCATGTCAAACTCCATAGTCCTTGACTAGATAAACGAATTTGTTTGTAAGCAGTCATGCCTACGCGTACGTTCTTCGCTGCGGTTGTGTTGTGTCCTCGAGCGATTCAGGAATTCCATTGCGTAGATCGAAGGAGTCGCTCGTCAAGATGGGCTGTCCATGGACCTAGTAGGTCCATGGGTCTGTCCTAGTCTAGATTCTGTCCGTTTTATATATATTTTCTTTTATCCTTCACTCATCCTCCTCCCTTACACGCATCCGGGCAACCCACAAAGATAGCGCGACCCCGAAAAAAACACCCGTCGTAAAAGATTGAAAGGCATGGACTTTGTCTGTTTTGATTGGGCGCGCGACACGGACATAGTCCAGGCAGTGGACTAGTCTGTCCTTGTCTTTAAGGACAGTAAATTGCTACTGTTTAAACAAATATATGTATATAGTCAATCCAAAGTTTAGACCTCACAAATCTTTAAAATGTTGGTCGCTCGCGCAAATAAATATTCAGACCATAACACCCAACTGCAAAGTATGATGCTTAAGCAGCTTCTTGGACCATGTAAAGAGAGAAACAAACATTGAAATCATCCCCCGTTAATGTAATTACAATGTAGGGGGTAATATGGTATACACCAATGTCTAAAATAATATATTTTCGCTTTGAGATTTACCTTTGCAGGTACCCCTGTTTTCCAGAGAGGGCCCTCTTTCGCTGGTGCCCCCCCCCCCACTTTGAAAGACGCCCCGCCGCCCCTGCATGGATGGTTAAGAGCAAGATATAGACTGAGTGATTAGAGACGAGAGCAGTGAGATCGACAGTGTGCGTACATTTTATGTTTTTATTTTAAATTTACAATATCTATTCCAAGTCTCATACGAGTTAGTTTGCAGTATAGTTGTCCTGAAAGAGATTCCAGAAGGGTTTAGTAGGCAAGGTCCATAGACGTAGAAGTTAAACTCGATGTAGATCCAAATTATTAATACTTCAGGTGATCAAGACAGAAGTTGATTTTAAATGAACATGAACAAGATGATGTCTAAATGACGATGTTCAAATATTGATATTCGAAGGTTCAATATCCAAATGCTGATAGCTTCAAATGCTGTATAGCTGTCCAGTTTAACATCCAATGGTGATGAACGAGAAAACATTTACCTGCTATTTAAGATAATAGAAATGTTAGCTTTAATTCTAAATTATCCAGAGTCTGAAAGACTTGATACATGCCTCATGATGGTCTGTGTGATTTCTGATTTGATTTTGTTATTAAACCTAGGTAATTTAAACACTACAAAAATAAATTGTTTCGCCTCCTGCGAAAAGAGATGAAAGCAATCTAAACCTCATTTTTATAAACTTTCATTTTTTGAACAATTTATAATCATGCTCGACTTCTATATATCTTTATTTATGTTATATGCCTCTTGGTGATTTATTCCTTTTTTATTTTTTTGGTGTTGGCGCGTTTAAATCACCCCGATTTTTAAAAAATCAGTGATTTAAATCACTTCCATCGACTTGTGTGTTCATGTTTGAAATAT
This sequence comes from Strongylocentrotus droebachiensis, assembly GCA_035222895.1. Taxonomy (NCBI): domain Eukaryota; kingdom Metazoa; phylum Echinodermata; class Echinoidea; order Camarodonta; family Strongylocentrotidae; genus Strongylocentrotus; species Strongylocentrotus droebachiensis. The sequence goes on from JAVYIG010002116.1 coordinate 172,378, forward strand.
ATTCAAAAGTTAGATGTTTTTTCCTACTTTTGTGCAATTTCGTGCCAATTTAAATTGGCAAGGCATTGATCTTCATTTGCCGCTGTCAACCCCGGTGTTATAAATTGGCACCTTGTAGGAAATGATTCCTTGAAGGATTTCAGCACCTCGGGAGGGCTTGGTTACGGAGCAAGTGGGGAGGGGTACAGGGTAATCTTTTCTGCGAGGAAAGACCTTGCAAATCTTTTGGCAACAAGATATTGAGCGTGTAGAAAGTATACGCTCAAATATTAGGCATATGTTACGAGGCAATGAAGCCAACGCCCATTGAATATATTTTTATTAGGTTTAAATTTTAACGTCCCAAAAGGAGGTTCTTTATTTTCCCCTCACTTCGGGACATAATAAAATTCATTATTACACAAACATAAACAGAAAAATACAATTTTACAATCTCGCAGAAATGAAAGAAGAAAAAAGAAGAACACAAATTTAAAAATGTCGTAACAGTTAAATGCTATATTAATCTTCTAAAGCATTAACATTTAACGTATGCCATTTAGTAAAGAATTTACTCGTTTTTTATTTTTCAAAGCCACTTGCTTTTCAAGAGAAGAATTAAAATGAATTAAAAGTTTGAAACATCTATAGTTTCTAAACGATGGTCTATGATTCCTGTATCTGCTATCATGTATCATTTTTTTCCAGATTAAACAAAGGTTAAAAAAACAAATTCGGGTTATTTCTTTTATATAATAATATAAATAGTATTAAATACAGAGTCAAAATTCAAACTTATATAAGTACTAATACAATCTCTATACCAGGCTTGAAACTCCGACTCTGGCGGCCTTACATATTCACACCTTCAAAAAATATGCTCCATTGTTTCAGGGAACTTTTCACAAAAAGTACAAAGTTCTGAGTCAACCAAATTTATTTCATGTAATCTATAATTAGTTAAAAGACAGTTTGAGTTATTTTGCACTGAAAAACTCTTGTTTTAACTTCAATAGTTGATATATAAAAGGTAAAATAAATGTATTTTTCCAATCACTACCTGTAATATCTATTTCTCTCGTAAATTCTTTTGAGAAGTAGGTGGTATAAAAATCCTTTTAATTAGAATACGGTGAAATTCTTGGATGTCATGTTTTCTAGCGGTAACTCTGAGTCATTTTCAATAAGTGTAAAGGCCTTGGATACACAATTCTTCCTATCAAAACCTTTTCTAAGTCTCTGTTTCCAAGCTATAGGTATGGCATGAACAATACTCGGGGGAACTTCTCTTTCAACCCATATATCAATGGGAATTATTGACCCACCATTATTGTATAAATCACTAAGTTTGTATTTCCAACATGCATGTATCTATCAAAACAGGATGCAACACAAATATTGTTATCATTCTAAGTTATTTAATTAGTAACTTCAACATTGTCTGGATTAATAAAAATGAAATAAGTGTTCAGCATTCCTTTAAAAAACGGTGGTATGGTCTTCCACCTTTCACGTATGAACTTGTTTTGATTGTACATTACAATAAGGCTTTTTTTTTTTTAACTATGACCAAATAGCTAAATGACCCTTAGAGAGCCTGAAAATTTTCAAAGATAAAGAATTAGAAATCAATTACAACTTTTTCTTGTAGCATGGACCTAGATTGACCTCCCATAGCTTAATGAAAAATTGTCAACGTTGCTTTATGTGCATGAGGTATCCCTGAACAGCCAATTGTTTACGGAATTTTGTAACAAAATTGACATACCTTTTTGGTTGGAGCCGAAAAAAAAATATATCCATTTCTATTGATGATTAATAAGCATGGGTGGATCTTAAAGAAAGTTAACAGTAATCTGAATTAACTCCTGTATTTTGATGGAACAGTGCAATTGAAAATGGTGTTTCGGACGTTACATTTTCCGTAAACAATGTAGACCCTCATTTAACCCACTAGAACAATAAATTAATGAGATTGTTTATGGTTTGAATAAGCTTATTATTTACTCCAAGTCATTAAATTAAAAGAAAATATAAATTAATTGTAGTAGCGCTTATATTAGAAATATACTCAAAATTTGAAAAAGTTGTCTCATTTTCCGTAAACAATTTTGTAACGTCCGAAACAACTTTCAATTTGAAGTAGCAGAAAATATATGAACTGCAGGACCTATCTTTCGTAACATTTTTAAACATTTTATGGTGGCTACCCACCAAAAAAAAGAAATTTGCAATACATCATTACAATACTATTTTATAGTTAAAACCAATTTTCCGTTAACAGTTGTAACGTCCGAAACAAATGTAACGTCCGAAACAAAAAATACCAAATAAATGATGATAATCCATATTTGAGGGTATCTGGAGTGAATAAATCATTATGAATTAAGTTATTATAAGTCCTAACACAAGTCAAAACACAAATCAGGTCTTTCAAATCGAATAATTGTGTGTAAGCTCAAGAAGGGTGTTTCGGACGTTACACTTTTTGATTGTTAACACATAGTTTGCAAATATTAACTAATTTTTGATCATATGTGCAAGTTACGCTTTCACAATGCACACTCCTGTTAAAACACTATTTTGATAATTTCATTCACATCTAAATATGAAAATATGAAGAAATATGATGCAAAAAATTAAATTTTCCTTAAAATATCTAAATTTTCTGCAAATTTGACTTATAAAACATAAAATATTGAAGCCACACGTCCTGATGCAAGGCATGGCCGGCTGCTTTAGTATATCCTTAATTGTAATTTATCAGAAAAAAATCTCAATAAAAATGACTCATAAAAAATATTCAGCCATTTTAACAGCACTTTCTGGTATGCTGTTAGCACATTTCGGATGTTACATTAAAATTTTAACAGACATTTTCATACTTTAACTAGTTCAAATAAGGGGGGAGATTAATGTGAGAATAGCAAATTTCAATTTTTTTTCAACCTCTCCTCTTGCTATTTACATTGCTGTGTGTTTGCAAATCATCAGGTTTTCATTTTTACAGAGGTTGTTCCAAATTATGTCATATAACCAAAGATTGTATGGTCAATCTAAACTATTTGGTAGGTTACAAAAGCTCAAAATCACCCACTTAAGCTATACCCAGAGTACATGTACATGACACAGGTATGATACAGGTATATACAGTTGATAAAATCAAGCAAATTAAAATATTTTTCTAAAAATGTATGGGAAATATGGATTTTCATTTGAAAATACCTTTTAAAAAGGGCACTCAGTACACGTAACTATATCTGTGTAGAAAGTACATACATGTATAAAAGAAAAAGACATTACCATTAATACCTTATTTAATGATCCTAAACATATACATGTAGTATCTTCCTCAAATGTATGCATACATACAAAATGTATAAGCTAGTGTGAAATATAAATGGGCTGTCCGTTTTTTTTTTTTTCTGGTTTTTTTCTTCCCCTCTACGAAATGTCAAAGTTGGGGGTGTGGCGCTGCGGCCTTATCGCCGGCAAATACGGTATATGTTTAACCTACACTGTATATTGTTTTTCACCTGTGATATCGGCACAGCAAGAGTTAAGATCTATCAAGTCTAAACCATCCAATCAATCCATCCATTCATCAATCGGTCATCAAGTAAATAAATAAATAAATACTTATTTAAGAGCATTAAAAAATGTTGTCGTTTGAAACAGCCTCCCAATACAAATAGTGGTAATGATGATTGTTACTACAGTAGTATTATAACCTGAAACATACACAATTTAAAAATACATCTAAAATGTCTCATTCTCGAGATGTACTTATTTCTTATTACTTACATGGCTGGGGGTACTTTTTTATAGTTTTATTTAAAAAAAGATTTTTCAATATTTTGCTTACATTCATGTATGTGTTAGTGATATTATTGAATGACACACTATATAGTTGAAGGCAAACAACATTACAAGCTGATTAAACATCTATATTGTAGAGTTTGTAGAAATTGATGATCTCATTGAAATGTTAACATTGTGTCACATCCGAAACAAATATAGCATACATTTCACATTGTTGTTCATAACATGCAATCAAAAGTATGTTTATAATTGAATTTTTTGAGGAGTTTTGATGACTACAATTGCTATTAGCTTCATATTTAACTCTGTTAGATCACATAAGCATTTTTAACTACCGGTACACGTTCTTGAAATAAATATTATACCTTACATAAATTGAGTGGTCGATGAAGACAAACTTAATATACATATATGTGCTAAACTAATTAAAACTGCAATTTTTTTCCATAAATGTTACAGAAGTATTTTTCTGCAAACAATTAATGTAACTGAGGTCAATAATACCTAAAGAAAAGCAATTAACTTGAATAAAGTTATGATGTTAACAGTGTGTAACGTCCGAAACATCAGTGGTGTGACATATACAAATTATTAGGCAATGCACTGGTTCCCAATTTGTTTGCATGTATTTACCTTATATCATCAGTTGTTATAATAAAATAAGTTTGACCTAAGAAAAAAGCATTTTACCTATTGAAATTAAAACTTGTTATTTTCAAAACCCAAATTTAGAGCTATTTTTCACTTTCAAGGGATACCAAATCTGTATTTGTCAAGATAGAAACTCAAAAATGTGCATGAATAATCTATGAAACATATTCTTAAAGACCCAACATATTTAAAGGTGTAGTTAATAGCAAATGAGTTTTATATCACAGTTATTAAATTTGCTATAGTTCACAATAAAATTGTAAGAACTCATAGTATTCATATCTGGTGAATAAATAAGGAGATAGATTGAGCTCCAAAATTTGCATTTCTCATAAATATGAATAGTCCTGATTCTAAAAATACACGTTTGAAGTGAGTAAACATTATTTCATTTTTGACCCTTTTGTGGACACATTTGGTATATGTTAAAAAAACCAGTGCCATAACAAAAACTGGGTCACCACCATTTGGTTCAATGCACATATCAAATATATTCTTTAACACATTACAAGTTGTGTTATACATATTTATTCATTTCAACTTTTGAGCTGCAAAAATTGGTTTATGGTCGACTTTTTTAAATCCCCTATGGTAGTGTTTTTTAAATAATACCTTATTTACCTCCACTCCATAAAGAAGTCGAATATGGTCTTTTCCACACATTGAATGACGTATCCTGGGATATCTAGTACTGAAGCTATATAAATGGACTTTGATCAGGCAAATGTTTTTATTAAAAGTATTTTAACTTAAATTTCTGCATTTCCACATATTACAAATTGTTTTTATTTGTCTGATTCTGTTTTCAAAGTTAAGTTTCTCAGCTAAATCTTTATTATATGGAAACATACTCATAAGCCTTCATTGGCTTTGTTGGCCACTTAGAACCAAGTGGTGTCTTATTACTAAACCTATTGGAACCTAGCCACAAAACTTGTGTCTTTTTTACATTAAGTTTCAAACCCGACATCTTATCAAAATTATGCAATAATAAAACTTGTTATCAGCTTCTATACCGTCTGAGAAACATTTTGTTTCGTATGCATATTGAATAATCTTTAACTCGGCATTATTAACAGATATACATTTTACACTAACGTTATCTCAAATAGACCAGGCTAATGTTTTGACTGCTAAAATAAATAAACCCATCTCTAAATCAGAAAATATACAGTCTAGTGAATTAAATGCCTTTTCAATATCCACAAAAAGCAAAATACCCGATATATGTTTGGTGCAATCTATAATATCTAAAATTGTTCTCACAGATTCCCTTATATACCTTCCTTTAACAAAACCAGCTCGGTCGGGATGAATTAGTTTTGGAATATTCTTCTCTAGCCTCAAAAATAAAGCTAATTAAATAATTATCATTGATGTTATCATCATTATTATTATCAAAATTATCAATATTAATTGACCTACCTAAGACATATGTCAGTCCTTGAGCTAGCCCTGTCACGAGTCCCACCAGACCTGTACTTGTCTGTAGGTCTCTGGTGATATCATCAACAAAAACACCATAAGATTTCAGGACACCTACTTCAAGGAAGATGGTTAAGGATAGTCCAACAAGTATGAGCCACCTCCTTAAAGTATCCGACTCGTTCGCCATCAGGGTCATGTTATGCACGTCTTTCAATAAAGAAAAATATCATGGAATATACACCGAGATTAATCTATACATACAAAGTTGAATCGAAATCGCTGATCTCGTGTGACCTTTGACAAATGAATTGTAAGGCATCGGAATGAAATCATGTTGAGTACGTGTATATTTGTATGAAGTTGTTGTTTGTTAAACTCGTACTAACCTCGCTTATGATCTGTTGTGTATATTTTTGTTAGGCATATGGGACCCCATAGAGATACATTGTACATGTATGTATTAGAATTGCTTTTTTTAATATCTCTATTGTTGGCGGGGGCGATCTCGAATGGATTCTCGACAAATTAAGCTATGAAATGTAGCTACGCTTACTACCTGTAAAATGTATTGCACCCTCTCCCTTCGAAACAAACATAATTTTTGCTTCCATATATAAAAAAAGACTGTGCATTAATTTTCAGTATTAATATCAATATTAATATGTCTATTTGGTTCGAATGCAATAAAAGAGTTCGTAATTGCATACTGCACATGTGCCAAAATTCGGAAACGAACTTTTCTAAAGGTCAATTAAACATATAGAGATCTGAGAGAGGAACTGTGATTTGTTTGTGTGCTGGCCTTTCCGTTGTAAATGATCACATCAGTCACCGAAAATCATTTCTGAACGTCTGAATCGGTTCTTCGTAGTAAACTTTACTTGGTATGTGATCATCGGTAAAGTATTATTGGCATTATCGTGATCCAAGTCACCAGGGACTCGCATCCACGGGCACTTTTTACCGTCTCTGAAAAAAACATTTTCTACCTTCCAAAATTGTATCCACCAAAGCGCGCGTTTGTTGGATTATTGCTTCATTTAGTCAAGCAAATTTATCTAGTACGCTTATTAAAGTCCTTCACTAAATAAAACAAAATATAATTCACATTTATTAAGTCAAGCATTGATTAGGCTGAATGAATGAATATCATATTGATTGATTTCCTCATGTCTTACCGGTTATTGAAGACGAAAAATTACTTTCATTACATTTTAAAAAAATATATTATAATTGCCTTTTTTAGTCAGTTTTTTTAGTTTTTGGTCATATAGGTTCCATATTTGCTAAATATACTGCATTTGTACACGACGAACTGCTTCCTTTTGGAGTAGAAACATACGATTGATTTTAGATTGTTGAGAGGCCCAGACAAGGTCACAATAAGAGATATGTGGCAAGATTATAGTGTTATACACAATATGGTTTTTACTTTACATAGAATTCCAATTCACGTGATGCAGAAGTGACTACATTATGAAAGTGTGCGTTATAATTTAAGCACTGATCGATCGCAATACTCGAGAATGTCATACTTTCTATGTTTTCTATTGTAATTCCATAAATATTGTATATGAAATTGTAAATTATTGATCAATGCACTGTTGCTCCTAAGATGTATGCGATTGGTTTTCACTCACATTTAACCCTATTTCTACAGCACCCCCAGCCACACACTGGCCACGGAACGTTTGTGTTCCATGGCTGGGGGTGCTGTAGAAATAGGGTTAAAGATAATTTGTTGCATCTTAACCATGTGGATAGTTTTGACAATTTGATATTCATGGTTTCATTGAGTATATCAGGATTTGCATGGGAGAAGAATATATTTGTATCATTAGAAAATAAAATAAAATCATGTACAAAGGCTTTGAAAATATAATTCAGGTATATCAACAAAAATAAAGGGGGCCTAGAATGCTCCCTTGTGGACTTCACATTGTGTTGGTAATATATCAGAATCTATATTGGGAAAAGTTGTAAAATGTTGTCGATTAGTTTAGATAACTGTAAAACCAGTTGAGATCAATTCCTTTGATGCCATAAATGGTTTGTGTATCCAACATATTTTGTTAGCGTATCAAAGGCCTGACTGAGGTCCACTACTCCAAGAACATGGTCTTTATTCGATAAAGAGGTTTAATACAAAATTATCGCATAATTCAATATGGGCCATGTCCGTGAAGTGAATTTTGCAGACACCATAATTATATAGTTTAGTATATGATACGTATTTATTGAATATGGCATATACAATGCGTTCTAGGGCTTTCCATATACTTGATAGTAAAGAAATTGGTCGGTAATTGTTAAAAAATGATGCATCATCATTTTAGTATACTCGGGTAAGCTTTGCGAGTTTCAAGTTAGAAGGGAAATTCCTGTTGATAATGACAGATTGAATATATGAGGCGGATGAATAGTTCTATGAGACAACATCCAAGGCATCGCCAAGCATGCAGTCCGTCGACTAGCTAGAAGGAGTGGCGTCAAGAGGATCTCTGGTCTCATCTACGAAGATACACGCGGTGTACTGAAGGGTTGTTTTACAATCAGGGTACACACTTTGTCTCACTTGGTGAAGGTCTTATTGGAGAATGTCATCCGTGATATTGCCTAAAATTTGCTTCAACAAATTGATACACGCCCTTCTGAATAGAGCGAGATATTTCTAGCATTTCAATCTAATTCGTAGGGTTGAGGAAAATAGGGCGTTGGAAGATATTTGAAATCAGTAATATTTGTGCTTTGTATCTTAAAAGCTTGTTCTAGGGCTATATTCACAAAACAAAAATTAAATGCATTTGCAATATCACTAGGACTTTTTGAAGGATCAATTACCGTTCTTGTATATTGTGTCCATTTAAGTTTTTCTGGTTAACCGTGAATGTCATTGATTACTTTCCAGGTCGAAGAGATGTTACTTACACTGTCTATTTTGTTTGAAAACAACTTTTTCTTCGATTCACGTATCACTGAGGTCAACCTGTTTTTATAGGTTTTATAATTATGTACATTTTTAAAGCTAGGATTCCTAATACTGGCTTCATAAAAAATATTCCTTTTCTTTATAAATTTCAGTATTGCCTGTGTTACCCAGGTTTTTTTTACTATACGTTTTACTTGATATTTTGTATAATATTAGTCGTTGTGGGGCTGTTTATAACTAGAAAGTGATGTAATTTCGTCATAAAAGGTTTTAAGCCTCTTCAAATGATTGCATCATGAGCACATCTTCCCATTATTCTGTGCTAAGACACATTTATGCAAGGATTTGCAAAACGAATGCGTTTGAAGTCAAATATTGATAAAAGAATACAACATTTCGGTTTTTTCTGCGTACAACAGAAAACCCAAATTATGTTTTATTTTATCAATATTTGTCTTCAAACACATTTTTTTTCTTCAGGGGGAATGTTTGACATCACATTATGATACAATTTTAGTGAAGTTTCGCGATCGAATTTGGGGCGAATTTGGGGCTCCCAACAGTTTAGAGAGGCTTTAACCTTTAACTCTTTTTTGTTGTTGATATTCTAAGAGGCGATTTCCTTTTAGGGCTGATCATTTGGTTACAATCAGATCGAGAAAAGAATACGGGCAGGCGATCAAAAATATATGAGTAAAGAATACCAGAAAAAATATTGGTCACAATAGCAATTGAACAATCAATCAGGATGGAAGATTGCATCGTCATTCACATGGGTTTATTAATAATAGTATCGTGGGTAGTGGCATATAAAGCCCCTCTGAAGGCATCGACAGTTTAGGTCATTTGAAAGTAGGTCGATGTTAAAATCTCCTAAAATGTGTGTAAATATTTTTCATGACCTAGATTGAAAAGGTTGAATCAAATGTATTTCGACACACATTGGAAAATTACAGTCTACTTCAAAAATAAAAATACACATAAGAATATGCATAAATTATGCTAGCCTCACCATAAATAGATTTCGTCTTGTGAGAGGGGTGGTAAAAAGTGTTATCCGATCGTTTCATCAAAGAGAAGCTTCGATCTTCTTGCCCTACTCTCCTCAGCCGCATATAATACTGGTTGATATAGTTTGTACAGTGATAAGTAACATTACATCTATTAAAATGCAAGATAGTGTAGCGACCGAGTGGGGAAATAGAATTAAGAAGTTTAAACACTAGTTTGGAGCACTTTGAAACTTACAAATTCGTACTGCAAAATTAATAAGTGATAATAATACTCAGTTCTTTTATAGCGCATAACACATTACAGGATAGCATGTCCCTGATGCGCTTTTAATAGAAAGGAAAGAATTACAAGAAAATCTCATACAAATTAGAAAATCCATTTAGAAGCAAAAAGTACATGTAGTGTTGGGTGTAAAATTGTGTTGTTGTCCTGCGAGCCGAACTGGTGCTAGACGAGTTAGCCTTTTCCCCCTTTAGAGAGGAAAGCTCTACCCGTACACTCCGAGTCTTGGCGTAGAGCGTTTCTACAGGACAATTTTAAGAAACGCTGTTTATGTTTAAATGCGCGGGAGCTGATAATGTTGAAACTCTGTAATTAAAAGCACCACAAATCTCTTCCAAGTTTGTACTGCAAATGTATTGATGTCATTTAATCATCATGTTTCTGTGGAGGGGGCAGGGTAAAGGTTCCTCTTTTCGTGGAGTAACCCACCTGCCTTCATCCTCCCCATTTCGCCCTTCCGAGGTTCTTATGGGAGAGGGTTTGTTAGTACAGGGACGTGACAGAGAAGGACTGGAATCAAGTCGCTCTCCTTTGACCCCATGCTCCAAGCCGCCGAAAAGTTATGCGCTAATCTGCAACTGTTGACCAGGTGGTGAGATAAAAGAGCGCATAAATTTCAGGATTTAGAATTCCTACATCAGAAAATGGTATCACAGCAACTGTTCGCTGTCCCTTTCAATGATTTCTCATCCATTGTTGAATGTGTAAAGAGTCGAACAAGCGAACACAAACTTGTGTAATTTCATCCTTTTTTTTAACTTCAAAAATACAAAAAACACGCAAAAACACACATTAGCAAGCTTAATGTTATTGAAGATTGTAAATCATGGATCAAATAACGGGACATTAAAACATGCACAAATTAGCGCATAACCCTTAACTATTGAGTTTTTGTCAGGATGTAATTTTTCTTTTACCAACTCTGGCACACAAATTATAGGAAGGACGGAGTTCTAAATTTGAAAATGTGTTTGATGCACTATTCCCAATACAGTCCCCATATAAAGTTTTTGATTTACACTGACATTTTGCCGGTAATTTAATATTTTGTAATAAATGTAAAACTGGTGCCTGGCTTCCGAATGTCCCCGCAGTGGAAGCGCGGCTCGGAGCATGGAACTTCAAAGCCAAGTGGAATGTTACACATCCCATTGTTACGCTATAGAACTCACGAATGTGTTTGAATAAATTACAAGAGTTTCGCCTCCTTTTCTTTCACCTCCCTGGTTAGTACAAGAAAACTGCCTGTAATGAATAATTACAGATGATCGCTACGCTGCCTCACAATTATTGTGAGGCAGCGTAGCGATCGAGCGAGGAAATTTTGAGTTGGGAATATTTGTTTGTTATAGCCGAAGAATACTTCTATACATGGAAATACAATAAAACCGTTTCATCTAATTTTCTATAATTTGATGTTGTCTTGTGATTGGCCCCATTGAGGGGGTCAAAGTGGATTACAGTATACAAAAGTCAGATCATTGTATGATGCATTTTTGTTGCCTCTTCACAGAACTATATGAAATCGATATCCTGCAAAACTGTGTCTTCTAAATAAAAACGAACTATATAGCCACCCGCTGGATAGAGAGAATCATCTGTCCCTTCGCTTCGGCGCTTCTTGACAAAGGGTGCATAAATCTATGATTATTCGAGGGAGCTTAGCGACCAAGAGAGAAAATTTAGATTTTGGAATGTTGACATTTTAAAGCAATCATTTGAATGGTTATAGTGGGTTCCCTGATGATGTCATGACGGAGGACAAAACAATATCAAACCTGTGCACTAACCATGAAAACAATGACTTTTCAAACAGTGACCTTTGCACAGGTTTTTATTGTTAGTCCTCTAATATGGCTGCTTGTGGGAACTATAGAGTACCGAAGCTGGACGTCATACAAATCTATTTTTAGAATTTCCCAATTTTTTCTTCATATTCCGAAAGAACATAAAAAAAAATGTCCAAATGTCGAAAACCAATTGAATATGTTAAGTATTCGCTGAGATATGACCATCTGAATAAATATACTCCCCATAGGAACTCAGTGTTTAATGCTCTGGCTCCTAATGGTTAGGATCCAAAGCATAATTATAACACTGATTTCCCATAGGACATGAATTCATTCAGATGGTCATATCTCAGCCAATACTTAACATATTCAATTGGTTTTCGACATTTGGACATTATTTTTGATGTTCTTTCGGAATATGAAGAAAACATTGAGAAATTCTAAAAATAGATTTTTGATGACGTCACACTTCACCACTCTATACTACAGAATGAATGTCATAAGCTTTTGTCTTGCAACGGAAACGTTAACAAAACGAATTGCCCCTTCTGTTTGTAGAGAGATTCGATCTTGTGAAAGGGAGTGGCCAGAAACGATATTGCATGGGCAGTTGAATCCCCCTCCCCCCATGTGTAGAAACAACAAATAGCGCGTGTATACATTCTTCTTTCAAATGAACCCCCCCCCCCCCCACTCCCAGACACGCTGGTGATTATTGATAAAGGTGTGTATTTGACAGAAGTTATCAGGCAATGTTGTTGCCAGACAGCCATTGTTATTTCAACTTCTCTTATCTATTGTGTAGATCTTATTCATTCATTATTTATTTTTTTCACAGCGGAGGCCCAAAGTCAGAAAAGAGGGGTTTTCCTGCCGCTATATCACACAAGCTAAGCACACCTTGTTTATTCGAAAGATGTTATTATAATACAAATATTTCAGAGGTGTTTTTCTTATTTGTAGCGCCCCCCCCCCCCCCTTATACGGAGGAGGCGTCCAAACTAGCGGCCTTTTTCAATGAAATTCTTATTTCGCTAATAATATTCGAAAGAATCCTCAAACCACCACGAGTTTAATATCATATGAAAGATTATTAAACTATTTACATTTTGATACCCATGTGAATCAATTAAAGAGAAGGTTGAGTTCTGGGAAGAGGTGAAAAATAATTTGTGAGCGTTATCATTCTTATTATGCAAGTGTGGAAGAACTTCAGATAAGACATGTTCCCTGAAAAGCATGGCTCTTCAAATGCCTTCATATTCTAAATATGTCATGTAACATCGTATAACTCGGGGGTAGGATTTTTACGTCACGTGTTCGTGTAGTCCCATATACATCTTTCTGTGTACAGTGTTTGTAACTTTACCAAGACTTGGCCAAATTTCTTATCATTTTGATGATTCCAGAACCTTGCAATACACACAAATTTTTATATGCTAGATGATCAACCTTTTCTGGTCGATTCCACACCGTTTCTTTCACAATGCAATCGCATGACCAGAACTCAACTTCATCTTTAAAACCTCGCCATTTCAAGTTTACAAACCTTTATTTCTTATGAAAACTTTTCAAAAAATGAATATTATCACCCAAAAGATATAAAAATATGTTCATATATCGAAATCTGGGAGGTGTACTATCTTTTCAGGAATTTGCCGATGCACAGGAAAAGTGATTTGCCTAAAGGAGAGGGTTTTATCTCTTTTCAGTGAACAGTTGTAGCCAATCCTCCCTCCTTATCTGACTGCTCACTTTAATCTTACCATGGCAAAACAAAATATTTTAACATATAATGTAAGAAAGGGTTCTTAAGAAACCCTGCTTCTGATCTAGCTGGAATATCCCAATATACCGACAGCCCACGAGACCAACAATGTAGGTCTCTTGAACGATCATGAAAATTGTCAGGTTTCCCACAAGACTGACATGTTGGTATTGTGAGCCCTAAATCAGAATTGCTCTTGAAGACCTGGGTCCCGTTTCACAAAGCCTTTTTCAATGACAAATGACAAAAATCAGTGACAAATCTGCTGATAACCAATCAGAAGCAAGGATTTCAGTAGCTTATAACAAAAAATGTCATTTGTCACTGATGACAATTCTTTGAAACGCCCCTCCCCCCCCCCAGATCTCTGTGGTTTTTCAACTGTAAACAAGAGTTGTTGATTTTTGTTTCGTTAATATAGCTGATATATTTCTTCTTCCAAAATGAGAACAAACTATAAGTTGGTTGAAACATTTCTTATTATACGACCATCAGAATAGAGTTTTTGCATTGATTTTTATGCGTTTCATATATATATGTATAGATAAAAGGCAAGGCGTGTATACATTCTTATGATAAGCAATAGTTTAATTAAAACTGGAGAAAAAAGGTCTTACTATCAAACGTAATAAGGGCTTTATTGTAAACTATCATGGGTTTAGTATTCAATGAGTCGTGCATCTTTCTGGATGCAGGGACATTGATCTAGGGGGCAAAATAGGAGTGCAAATATAGCAAAAATCAATGTTCCATACCAAATCCCAGTACGTCTATTGACCTTGTATAGTCCTAAATTATGGGAACTATATACATGATTGTTCAGTAAACAATTGATTGCGCCCACAGTTTTTTGGATGCGCATTTTGTTGTGCAATCTCAGCCTGTCATTCCGAAGACAAACACTGGCACACTGGCTAGACGCCAACCTAGTCGAGAAGTGGCCTTGGACCGTACGGACTTCTTTTTCTGAAGGAAGATAATTATGAACAATTTTTTGTTATACCGAACATGCGATCATAACATTGAACATGAAAGCTTAGTGAATTAATGATCCGAATTGATGGGCATGGAGCATGACTTTCCCATGTTCATTTCTGATTGTATACGTGTGTGTGTGTGTGTTGTTCACCTATGCAGAAAGTGGTGACATTATGTAAATGGCTTAAAGGGCCCATGACATCGAAATACAAGTGTATTCCTGTTGGTGTGCAGTCCTGCATACATCTCATATTTTGATATTTAAACTTCTGAATTTGTTTCATAGATTTTTAAATATTTGTTTTTCAAACTTGCTAAGCTCCACTCCCGAAACCTCCAGATCTCATTCCCCTTGTGACATCATCTGTCAGTCATCAATGAGCTAACTTGAGAAGGTGGCATGTAACTTTGCCAAAGTTGACCACCTGTTACAATACCACAAACAATAGCAACATATAAGTTGCTATGTCTCACGATGTGACAAGATCACTTTTCTCTAACTTCTAACCAATCAGAAGGCCTCGTTTTTTTATCCAGGAAGTGCCGGTGGACATTAATGCGCCAAATGTGGCTCCCAAATTGCAAAAGATCCCTACTCTTTGAGGGGGTAGGGGAAAGCAATTTTACGTCATATTACTCCAGGAAGTGCCTGAAAACGCGTCTAATGTGGTTCTAAAATTGCAAATGCTTCCTAATCTGGGAGACCCATCCCCGCTTGGTCGCTCCGCTTCTTCGCCGCTAAAGCCTCGCCCTGTCGCTTCATCGCTTTACATATATTTCACCCCATGCCATTTTGTGCCCCCCGGTAAGAAATGCAGTGGATCCGCCACTGATGCCCATACCCCTTGAGCTTCGGGGGCTTTGCCCCCTAGACCCCACTTTGAAAAACGTTCAGTGGGGCCTGCATGTAAGAGTGGGGTGATGCGGATTTTTGGGGTCAGCCCCCCCCCCCCCCCCGTAAAAAAAAAAAAAAAATGAATGAAGTATGATACATTTCACTTAATCATTTGATTGTTCTATACAGTACATGACGTAATCTAGGACCAGTAATTCAAACAAATGTACAATATGGCAGCCGTTTTGGAAGTTCCCCTGCATGGGCACCAGGGGCAGAATTCGAAACTGGTCAATGTTCGCTTATAACAAATTCATTAACCTTTGTATCAAAAATCTCTTTACACATTATTGTGTTTTGAGTCCTTTGCTTCAATATGGGAGCCTGTGCCATCTTCTTTTTTTAATTACGAGGTAAAAGCGTAGAAATCAGAAGCATCGTATTTTTTTAATAATCAGGGAAGAAACAGGTAATACCTTTGTGGTGCTCTAGTGAAATCCCTTTAATCTGGCACTCGTTAAGTGCTCTTTGCAGGGTTTTTGTGCCCCCCCCCCCCCCAACAAAAACAAATCAACAATTCAATACGTGGGATGTGGAACGATGGTCTTTCGAGAACTGACAAAAGAGTAAAACCATCGTACCACGTCCTAAAAATAAAGTTGTTTCAATATTTGCACAACCTTTTTTCTGGCTTTTTTTATTTTGTATTCATAGATGCCGCTGTTCCGCACGGGCAAATTTTATTAAAATGTTATTTCTATTCCTAATTGAAAGCCATATACATCAGGAATGTATATGAAACCCACGGACAAAGGAGCGGCAGAAAAACAACTGGGAAGCACACTCCGGATACATGTAGGTTTGATTGTAAGGTGTAGTTAATATATCATCCAAATCTATGTCAACAAAAGTTTATTGTATTATGGAGGAGGTTTGATTTTTGGTGAAATGTGCGGAATTCATATCAACAAGGTCTTAAAAATCAACATCGATTACGCGAAAGACAAACTTGATGCTTGATATTGCCATCTTTTTAAGTTAACAAAGTTTTGTTGACCAAAATTGAACTTAAAAATATATCATGAGCAAAATCACGAGTATTGAGTTCAAAACTTCAAACTAAACAGTTAAAGGTATAGACCAGTTCTGGTCATGCGATTGCATTGTGAAAGAAACGTTGTGGAATCATTCAGAAAAGGTTGATCATCTAGCGTATTGGTGTAATACTGCAAGGTTTTGGAATCATAAAAAGGATAAGAAATTGTTCAGTCTTGGTAAAGTTACAAGCACTGTACACAGAAAGATGTATATGGGACTACCCTATATCTATCCAGTCCGGATATATACAATTATTTACCAAATATATCAATTAGTAGGCATGCAGTTTCCCGGCAAAATTTGTATCATCACGTATTAGGCCAAACATATTCGTTCACATGATTGGTAATAAGAGCTTCCATTTCATTTTTTGAGAGGGGGCGTTTCCGTTTTTTATTAAGGGTGCAAACATCTGGTAAGATAAGGGAGCACACATCTTGTAAGATATGGCATTTTCGTCATATAATCAAATTTCATGCACACATCTTTGTCAAGTGCCTCGTTAGAAGTTATACCGTTCCTCATTATTGTGCTTCGAAATTCAAAATGCTATTTCCATACATTACGTGTTTCTAGGTAGCTTGACAAGTCTTAATATTGTCAGACCTCCCAACAAATGGTGTATGCAACTTGCAATCTGAATTTCAAGACTACCGAGATACAATATCATATAACAGGTGAATCTTAATAACCCGTCGCTAGGTATCGTGTATAAATAAAAATTAAATATGAAATCATTTTGAAAATTATGTATTGAAAGGGTATACAACCCCGATAACTGGAAAGCACTGGTTGTTTGATTTCGAAAGTACAAGACAGAGAAAGTTGAGAGAGGTCTATACAAATTGTTCTGTTGTGCAAATAATAAAATGAATCAAAACACACAGGAACTGAATGTGCAGTTTTAGTATACTAATAATTAGGGCTCTATTCTAAAATTACCCTCATAATAATGCCAAAGAAACAGACTTTTACACTTTACTTCTTGCAGATTGAATCCT
This sequence comes from Strongylocentrotus droebachiensis, assembly GCA_035222895.1. Taxonomy (NCBI): domain Eukaryota; kingdom Metazoa; phylum Echinodermata; class Echinoidea; order Camarodonta; family Strongylocentrotidae; genus Strongylocentrotus; species Strongylocentrotus droebachiensis. Next base: position 189,953 of record JAVYIG010002116.1, read on the forward strand.
TTTCGACTGATTCCGGTCATTGGTTTTCTCAATAGAGCTATCATAAGGCCCCTATTGACTACCCCCTCCCCCCCCCCCCAAAAAAAAAGGACAAAGAAAGGAAGACAGATAGAAAGAAAGAAACGAGTATAAAGTAACACGTTCTGTATGTTCCAGATAATCTAAATAAAACAAATTATAAAAAAAGTGAACACAAATCAAACAAAAAACACAAACTTTGATATTCATACTAAATTGTTTATTTCCTACAGCACCATATGAGTATCTATGTGAATACAACTACTGTCCATGTTTTAAAGAATACTATGTTCTTTACATCGTTTCCATTTTTTTCTTCTATGGTCCATTTATCTACAATCTACCACAATTAGAGTATTAATAAGCCGCATGCAATTCATTAAAGTGTTAATGCATGCTTTCCAGATAAAGGTTACTCCTGACAATTACAAATACTTGTCTGAGGTTTGCCCGACCTGGGCCCTGTCTTCAAAGGAGTTGCGACTGATTAATTAAATGCACCTTGCTACTAAAGACCAAGAGTGCGATTGATTCGACGACCTTCGACCAATGCGACCAATCGTAAATCTTTGTAAGACGAGGCTCTGGTGGTATGGTAAGTACTAACTTATACAGTACAATATGTAAATTCAACTTCAATTTTTTGTCCAATATTGGGAATTTGTTTTGCTCACATTTTACAAACGTACAAAGAATCAAAATAAGTTTACATGTAATACATCATATACTTTGACATACATGTAGAAATTCTTCAGAATATAACAGAAAGTTTAACAAAATAAGTGAATTATTGTAAATGTTCTAGTGAACGGGATGGCCCGAAAAGGTTACAAAAATAACATTACACAAATAAAAAACTAAAATTCAGGTAGCATTTTGATTGTATTTGCGGATCGAGAAAGGAACAAAGGAATTTAGAAAACGTTGAGTGCGACAGGTTCATTGAACGTAGTCGTTTACCAGAATGCATACAAACATAGTATGGAATTGGAAAGAGTGGATGATTTTCGTTTTTTACAATTTGTTTTACTTCGAGAATTATTTTGGACTCGCATGCTTCATTCAAATTCTGAATTTCACTTGTGATCTTCCCTGCTTGTTTGGTGATTCTCTGGAGTTTGCTAAAGTCTTTCTTACTACACCTCCCGTACCTGGCAACACAACTGAAAAACATAAAATCAGACTTTATCTTAACAAAAACATTCAAATTCTTAATTAATTGACTAAAGTTGTCAGGAAAATGTAACATTGTAAGTTCTGAAACACTAAACCTTATTTACACAGTCATGAATGAGTTATGAATTTCAAGGAGGCGTAAAAACCCAAGTACTCATCTTTAAATTAAGTTTTCCTGAAGAAAAGAAATAACCTCAAGCATTATTGTCTACCGATTGTTTGGCGCTTTGTAAACTGCTCTTTCTAATCAGAAATGCAGCTGATTTCTACCAATCTACAAATATATACATGTATTATATGCTAATACTTGCAGTATTTTCAACATGACATTGCAAAGCTCCCGTGCTGTCATGTATACATGGTGCTATAATTTGTTTATTCTACTCTTACCACCTTTATTTTCACTGTGGCAAATATGCCATTCATCTTTGAACAATGAATGATTTCTTGCACTGTGGGTGCGGAATAATTAGAAGCCTATACATCACCTAGTGGTCTCCTAGACAAAAAATGCCTAGAGAATAGAGAATGAAATAGATAAACTTTTCACTCGAGAAAATATCATATATTCACCCATGATATAGATGTAGGTAGACTATTCATGACAGGACTCCTTTTTGCGAGCTAAATTGAAAAAAATACTCTTTTAAAACATGTTATCAGTACATTTAGTTAAATCAGATAATTTAGATTTTAACGTCACAAAAACCTTGGTGCAGTCTGCCATAAATAAGGAATTGAGGTATGGGGTAGCACGTACAATGTATAACAACAAATCTAAAGTGAATACTATGAAGTAGAAAACTGATAACATTGGAGTGATTAAACGAAGTGACACGCATCATCAGTGAAATATGGGTTGCTGTTTTTTTGCAGATTTCATAAATTAATTTGATCATTAGTAATTATAATAACCGTTCTTGTCATCTTTTTAAAAATTAAAATTGATGGTAATTTTGCCAATAATGGTAACTTCCATGGAAACTTTGATTTGATTGGCTGTTAAGTGATATTTTCATGGTACTTGGCAAAGTTACCTTCAATGGAAAGATTCTGCAATGGGTCCCAGATATGAAAAATGAAATTGAATTCTAATACAGTATAAACAAAAACAATACTAAAATACACATTGGAAATAAAAGCTACACAAGTACACATTGAAAGTAAAAGCTACGCTGTAAAAATACATAACACTTAATTAATTAAATATAAGAGAATCAATGCGTTTTTGTTGGCAGTTAAAAACAATATACATGTACATGTATTTATACAAACAAGAAATTTAAAATTAACATTTATAATAAATCAACATGTATTTGCAATCCTATAATTTGAAAATATCAGAACTATACAAAAGTTGTGACTTTTTTCTCAACTTAAATTGTTACACTATAGGGGAAATCCAAATTAATGACTTAACATACTGACAAGACAATCACATTTTGGGGGTAATTTTTACAAACAAGCCATTGGATTTTATTTATTGCATCATCTAAGGATACAGTATTCAAAAGTGAAAAGGAAACAAAGTCTGTTCTAGCTAGTGCACGTATCAAATTAGAAAGGTGTACCCAACCACCTAATAATCAAATGTTTAATTCACAAATTTGAGTTTCTTTTATAATTAGAGATCTGAGATCAAACACTTTTATTATAAACATTTATATTAAATTTACTTATTATTTTTTTCTATCATTTTCAAAAATGTCTACATGTATCCTATTTCTCTATTTTGGGAGGGTTCTCCTACCAAACAACTTGACTGGAAAAATATGCTGAACATATCTCAGTCTTATCCTTTGTTTAAATTTTGTTCTTCCTTATTTTTGTTTGTAGCACATACAGACATGTTTGTGATATCTCCCTTACAAATATGGTGTATGGTCATTATTAAAGTTCAATTTATTGTACCTCAATATTAATTTTGTCAAAATACTCACTATGGTGTTCCTGAAAATAAATTCATCATTTAACATGTCTACTTGGATATTATCACAAATTATGGGTTTTCATGTGTCGATGCCAGTCTGAATTTCGAGCAAACTTCTTACAGCAAACACCACACTCGTATTTCTTGTCGACATGGATCTTAAAATGAGAGTGCAAACCATTCCGTCCTGCAAACCTCATCCCACATTCTGAGCAGACGTGTCTCCTCTCTTCAGAATGTAGTTTAGCATGGTCTTCCAGCAATCTCTCCAAATCAAAGCTCTGATGGCAAATATCACAGCGAAACTGTTTGAGGTCGGTGTGGGTTCGCAGATGGCGCTGCACATCGCTCTTGCGTGTGAATTTCTTAGAGCACACCCTGCAACCATACTGTCTTTTTTCATGTGTCCGGGAATGTGAATAAAGCCCGCTTGATTGGGCGAATCTCATGCCACATACTTTACATACATACTCTTTAGAAGCAGAATGTAGTCTTTCGTGGTCCCGTAGATGCGCAAAATCCCCAAATTTTCTGCCACAGGTGGAACAGGCATAGGGTTGCTCCCCTGTGTGCGAGCGGATGTGGCGTCGGAGATCATCTTTTCGGACAAACTCTTTCGTACATATTTCACATTTGAAAGCTCCGCGTATGTCACCTGGGTTCTTTCTTTCCTTTTCAAGATTGTTCTCTATAAATGGCTCCAACTCCTCATTGGAAAACTTCAAAGGTTGAATCATAAGGGTGCCAATGACAGAGTTTGTGATTGACTGGGGGGATGGCACATAGGGCAAATTTTGCTGCAAGGAGCCAGTTTTTGATTGCTCCACATGGAGTGAATTTAACTGAACTTTATACTTGGGAGGTCTTCCTATTTTCTGACCTGACCTTGGAACGGTGGAAGAATTACTGGATTCCGAGGTGTGTTTGGTTTTTACTCTCACCTTTGCCTTGTTGTTGCCAATATGCAATGAAACGCTTTCTTTGGAACCTTGAGGCTTATTCTTAGACCCTTTGGGTCTTCCTCGTCCCTTTTTCCCTTGCTTAGAAACTACACCACATTTTTTTGCTTTCTGGGGCATAATCCGCATTGTAAATTTAACTGCACCATTACTCTCACACGTTTCCTCTGCCTTTTCTTGATCTGTAGCGCAATCATCATCACTGTCAATTCCTATTATCTCTGCCCCATGTACAACTCGGAAATGGGATCTGAGGAACAAGGTACCCGTAAACGTTTCATCGCAGAGGTCACACGTCAATATCTTTCTCTTTCGTGGGACTTCAGGCAAGACAGAAAAACCAACATCATCACAATTACTCTCCGCAAGATTGGGAGTGCCTAGCATGACAGCACCTGACTTATGTGCATGCATTTGGGTATCATGAACAATAGATTGGCAAGATTGAGATGTGTTACCATTCATGAGTGTATCAGTCTTTTCAAAAACCTGATCAGCCGATGAAGGTCCATGATTGGCATCGTCTTCAAAAGATGTTGCTTGGCAAGAAGCAGCGTTTGAGTGGTCTTTAGGGCTGGGTGGTCGCTGTTTCTTCTCATGTGCCTCACTGGGTATCAAGCAAGGTAGAGACTCACTGCAAAGGGCCATGAAACCTACATCAAAGATAAAACATTGCATTACAGAACTAAAAATCAATACTCATTCATAGTTCTAACTAAAGCTATGGTCACAAATCTGAGCAGTGACCGGCCGATCAGTAGCCTGCTCGGTCGCTGCTGGAATTAGGCATCGCCCAGCGATTAGGTCGGTGCCCGGGCGGCGACCTACCAGGCACCGAGCGTATTTGGGGCGGCGAGTGAAAAGTGAGCAGGCGCCGCCCAAATTTTAACTCCGCGCTAAAACTTCAGCGGCGACCGAGCGTTGCCCTAAAATCGAGCGGTGCCTGGGCGGCCGCCGCTCGGTGGCCGGGCAGCCGCCGGGCAGAATTGGTTAAAAACTCGCCGCTCGGCCGCCGAGCAGCCTACTTTTGGGTAATGTGACCATAGCATAAGTTACTCAACTGCTTTCCAGAATAGTAACAAGGCTCTGTTGGCAAAGCTTTAAGGCAATCGAGGCTCCATCAAATTTGGGATATGTCATGATATTTTGGGGTATCTAGGAATGCTCCAGCTTATGAGGTGATCCATCATTATTGATTTTGATATGTTCAAAATGCATGTTTCTCATTATCTAATCCCAATTCTAATCACAAGTAGTATACCATTGGTGTACCACTAATATCATCTAATGGAGACAAAGTATTTAGATGTTACCAATTACATTAAAGATTACCTGAGAATCATACAAGTAGAAACCCCTACTGTAATACCTTGAATCAGTGAAAATATAAATGAATAAGATACTTGAGAATTGACTGTGATCAATATTCCAATACACTTCAGATATGGGACACACAATTATGAAATTGTTTAGTCTTGCCAACATACAGAACTGGTTGCTTTATGCCCTTTTTTCCCTTGACTTTGTGTTGAATCGTAACATCCAATCCAATCCAATCCTGATTATAACACCCTCCCAACCCCCTCCTCTTAAGATAAACTATGTACCTGTGACACCTGTCTCCATCCCCTCGTCATCAAGGATGGTCTTCTGGGGCGTCTGTTGCTTCCTGATCTTTCTTGGAATGGGAAACTCTACATCATCTAAGTCAGCTTTAGCTTTGCTAGCAGAGGGCAGATGGTCCGAGTCAGCTCTATCTTCAGCGTCAGAGGGCTGATGATCTGAGCCGGTGATGTCCTTGGGCTCCAGGGGTAGACCAGGGTTGTCACGGGAAGAGAAGCTGGATTGTGGTGAACGCTGTGAGCTGCTTTCATAGCTGGTGCTGACATCAATGGAAGACACTGGCTGGTTCATCGCATCAACAGATAAGTCGTCAACGAGGAAGAGTGGGGCAAAGTCCATTATATCTCCTACAGGTTCAGGAGATGATTCCTGCTTGATCCTCCGGTCGAGGGGAAGAGTCATACTCTCCTCTTCAATACCACATGAAGTCTCATGCTGTAAATCAATACTTCTATTAAAATGTTGAGTCCTCTCGTTTTCGGCACCAACCACAGCATCGAGGACTGTACTGGTTTGTAGACTTGACACCGAATGAACCATGACTTCGGCCTGCTCCTGTGAACCACCGTGGATCTGTTCTAGGTGGAATCGGAGGTACATTGCTTGGGAGAAGGCCCTGTAACAGAGAGGGCATTGGTGGGGCTTATTGCCTGTGTGGATGCGTTCGTGGGTCTCCAATCTGTGCTGGCTGTAGAACGGGTGGTGACAGAATCTACAGGAGAACAGGCGACCCCTCTGCGGCATCGCCTTTCAGATGTAATTATTGTTTGGGGATTTACGAGTAATGGCTCACAAGGATCCTCATTGGAATATTGTCCTGTAAAACATAAAGGAAAATACAGATCAAATATTATTGACAAGGCCTGAAATATTTTAAATAACAAAGAGATTAATCAAAACGACTACATGTAATCAAATATAATAGCCCTACCCAGCTTGAAAAAATACATTACATGACCTGCTTTGTTTACTGTTGATTGTTGAAGAGATAAAAGAAATAAATCAATTTGAACCACTTGGGACCCCCTTCCTCCAAAAAAGGAATAAAAATTATTTTAAAAATAAATAGGCACAAATAATGCTCATCAACCATACCTATATTTCCAATGAGCTTACAATCATTAAAGTTTGCCGCTCAGCATACATGCATGCATGAAATGGGATATATTTGTTTATCCATAATTATTCCAAAATCCTCTTAGGTTCAGAGAAATGATATGATGACCAGAGTAAATAATATACTGAAGAAGTGAAGTCATCAGGATGGTAATCAGTCATTTCAGATGAAAAGAAATCAGTGAAAAAAATACACGGGGGCTCTGGGCAAATTAACCCCCGAAATGCCCGAAAGAGCCCCCGAAAGTCATAAAAGAGCCCACAAAATTTGCTTAGAGTTCAACGCAAAACAAATTAAAGAGTGTTATTTTCATGCAAGCAAGCCTTATTCCCATCATGAATGGGCATTTCATCCATCATCACTATCACTGTCATTCAATTTACCATCTTGAGGTGCATTTACACTGCAACCCTAAATCATTCATTTCTCTCACTCCAGCAAAGCATAGTAGACCGCCGGGTGAGCCCCAAAATTCATCAGTTTCGTGACCTCGGCTCGGCATCTACTTTTTTAATAGTGGATATTATTAAAGAATATATTTTAATATTATATTCACAACTCGTCAATCGAAAAAAATGCATATAAGCTCAAAAAATGGAAAAAAGGTGCCTAAAATCTTTTTTTTTTTCACGGAGGTTGTCCAATCACTGTGCATGTATCAAGTAAATGTTACAGCGCCTCAAGCTTTTTAGCCAATCACAGGCAGTGTTGTGCACGTACCACTGGCGCGCGCTATTTCGAGCTTCAGGTGTAGTAATCTGTCGTCAACAACTGAATGTTTCAGAGGAAAACACAGGTTTTTGCTGTATGCATACAATTTGACTCACAGTAAGGTGATATCTTTCAGTGGGAAGAGTTACAGAAAATTCAAGGAGTGTGCAGATCTTTGGAAGGACGTCAGTTTTGGGTTTGAACTAGAAAACAAAATTGCTGCGATTGCGGTCAACTTCGACTTCGACTCGTTCGAGCTGCAGACAGAGCAGTACTCGCCCGGCGCCTCGGGCGGAGGAGTGTACCAGGCCAGGGAGGTGTTCGGACTGCAACAAGTTCAACAAAAAAGAGGTAGGCCTAGATCTATGTCATTCCATTCCGAAGAAATGATTGTATTAACTATTTCAGCATGTTCAGAATAACTCTGATCCTATTCTTTTCTTCTTCTTCTTCTAGATAATCTGCCTCCTTCAAATAATACTGAAGTGAAGATTCTTGCACTTATTACACCGGGGTTTCCCCCTACTCTTACTTTTAGTCTTATACGAATAGTGCAATGGGTTCTTAACGTGCCTCCATTTAACGTCCTATCGGAGGGACAGAGTGTTTTCCACTTGACATAACCTGCGTCTAACAAGGGAAGGGGCACGTTAACAGTAACGCACAACGCAGGCCTCGGTCATCCGCCTGGGTGGGAGTCGAACCCGGGATCTTTGTCTAGATGTCATATGTCTATTTCCCGGCCCTAAACGTTACAACTAGAATCAAGAAAAAAGAGAGTCTAGATTAGAATATCTACCGGGTAATTTCTACTTTCTAAAAAAATGCTATGCTCTCGAAATTGAGGCCTAGCTGACTTGATCAAAGTGGTTGATCATGTCAAATTGGATACTGGTCAGGCTTGATTCTATACTACATTAGTACAGATCAGGTCTTCATAATTAATGTGGGTATTTATTGTCCACATATCGATTACGGTATCGTCTGAGAACAGCGTACTGGTGGGGTTTTTTTTCGGGGGGGGGGGGGGGGGAGGGGCCACTGTCCCCTTAAATTTCCACAATCAAAGTGGTTTGTTTTTCTTTCTTTTTTTCGCACGTTTGAAAAATTCTGCATGGTGAGGCCCACAGTCCCCGTCAATATTTGACACGTTTAAATTAATACGCCACTTGTGTTGGAGAATGAGCCTTGCCCTTGCCCTGGTGATCTTTTTTTATTCATGATAAAAAATTTATTACAGTACCCTATGCCCTCCATGCTCTACACACAAAAAAAACTCTTCATAAAAATATGAGATACCTCCTTACGTTTTCTAATAAGCAGTTCTGAATAATTTCCACTGTTAGTGTCACTGATGTCCAGTCCGTTCAGTTGGAGACAGTAACCAGTCAGCACAGATATTTTTTTTTATTTGTATTTTGATGATAGTTATATGCTAGATTCGACTCATACTGTAGGTTTTGTAGTGATGAATACTTCAGTATGTCTGTCTCGTAGAACTATAGACCTATTCTTTTTTAATAAATGATATTAAATGATCCTTGCTTTTATTTATTTTCAATAAAGGTATGTCCAACCAGGATACCATGCGGGCTGCTACAGGCACTTCTGCAACATTACAACAAACAAGTGAGCACAGATGACATCGAGGCAAAGAAGGAACAATATTTAACTCATTGTATGTCACATTACTTGTAAATGTAAAGCTTTTTTAGGAAATTCAATGTGATGCTCTATTTTGCCAATTTCCGCCAGATTCGATAAAACAGATAACTTTTATTAAATGGTATTTGGATAAATGTATGAAATTACCTGCTGGAAATTTTAAAGAACATGATTTAGATATATTAGACTGAAGAAGAATAGCAGAGGCTGGGACCCTGTCATCTATGAATTTTTAAATTTTATTTACAATGTATATTTTATGTGTGTTTTTGCTAATACATACCGGTACATACATGTAGTAATGCTTTTTGAGCAATTGCTTGAAAGAATGTTTGTTATTGAAAATATTACTTGTAAATGTAAAGCCTTTTTTGGAAATTCAATGTAAAGACCTTTATTGCGATGCTCTATTTTGCCAATATCCGCCAGATTCGATAAAGCAGATAACTTTTACTAAATGGCATTTGGACAAATGTATGAAATTACCTGCTGGAAATGTTAAAGAACATGATTTAGATATGTATATTAGAGACTGAAGAAGAATAGCAGAGGCTTCGACCCTGCCATCCATGAATATATAATTTTTTAAAAATCTATAATGTATATTTTATGTGTATTTTTGCTAAAACATACATACATGTGATCGCTTGAAAGAATGTTTGTTATTGAAAATATTTCAATGTGAATTGACAATGTGCTGTATAACTATAACTGATGATGAATCATTTCTCTACATCAACCCAAAGAGCAGTATCCATGTAGTCAAGCAGGCTTACAATTTTATTGACCATGTATTTTGAGAATATGAGATAGTAATATGTCATATATTTGATGTGAAACCAGATTATAATTGGTCAAACATGCCTTTAATACAAACTTTGTTTTAAATTGTGATTTATTTTATTTAAAGATATGCCATTCCCTGAAATATATATTGAAGGGTATGACATAGAAAGAGATAGAGAGGTGGGAAAGAGTGAGGGGGGGGGGGGAGGGAATGGGAAAGAGAGAGCGGTTAAGGAAACAAAAGAAAGGGAGGGAATGGGATGAAGAGTGAGAGAGAGGGGGGGGGGGGGTGAGGAAAGAGGAAGAAAGAGACGAAGAGAGAGAGGGGGAATGAGGAAAAATGGGTGGGGGGGATAAGGAGAGAAAGAGAGGGGGATTAGGAAAGAGAGAAAGGGAAGGAATGAGGAGAGAGGGGAAAGAGGGAAAGGGGAATATTTTGAGTGCACTGCAGCTTTGCTCGATATCAATACAAGTCATTTTCCCATAGCATAATACACTGCTGTCTCAGACTGGACCCAAGAGGGCGTTTGTCATATTTATTAAAAATTAATCTGGACATTATTAATTTGTGTGCAATTTTTTCTCTTGACGAGTTGCACCATCATCTTCAGTATATTTTTCTACACATTAGAGGTTATTTTCAAGTAGATGCCGAGGATGGGTCACGAAACACAAAAACTAAGGCACTTTTGAGGGTTCACCCGGCGGTCTATAGAGAGTCAATGCTAAAGCGTATTGACCTTTAGCACTGCATACATGCTGTGAGGCAGGGACCTAGAAGTCTATACACAAATACACACACCACACAATATCGCATAGACTGTACACAATCATGTCGATGCAGCTGTAAGCAAAGTTTGACACTAGACTTACAATTTGAATTTTTAAATTATTCTTTTTGACATCAGTAAGTTGAAAAAAATGTATTTTACTGCTATTTAGGTGTCATCAATTGTCACTAAAGTACCGATTTTGAGTGAAATCAGTTGAGTTTTGTATAGTGGTGTTTGAAATGTTGAGAATCAAAAGCACAGCTTTTACTACACAGCCAGGATAGTGATGCTCCTATGTGTGCATTTCTCTCACATTCCTGTGTTTCGCCAGCAGTTTCATAGCAAAGCAACTACCGACCTGTGTTAATATTTAATAACCGATCATGTTCGACAGCAACGATAAACAAGCGATGTAATCAGGCGTAGAGATCTCCCTTCATTTTGACAAAAACATCATTTAAATTTGAAAAAGGCAAAACATAATTGCTGAATGCGGTTGACCTAATCGCCTAAATGCTGAAATATCTGCAAAACGATGGAAATTTTCAATAATGAAACTTGTAAGTTCCATTCGTTAGTTATTTTGTCATCAACATTGTCGTTGATTCATTATTCCATTAGAGGTCTAAACTGTTTTTTAATTTAATTCAAACCGTTGCGTTGGAGAGAAGGCTATCATTAAGTTAGCGTGGATGTGTCCAAACTCAAACAGACATTTTGCTGACCCACCATTTTGCCCACTCCAGCAAAGCATAGAGAGTCAATGCCAATGCGTATTGACCTTTAGCACTGCATGCTTGCTGTGAGGCGGGTATTATTATACCCATACACACCACACAATATTGCATAGACTCTACACAATCATGTCGATGCAGCTGTAAGCAAAGTTTGACACTAGACTTACAATTTGAATTTTTAAATTATTCTTTTTATTTATTTTAACATCAGTAAGTTTTAAAAAAATGTATTTTACTGCTATTTAGGTGTCATCAATTGTCACTAAAGTACCGATTTTGAGTGAAATCAGTTGAGCTGAGTTTTGTACAGTGGTGTTTGAAATGTTGAGAATCAAAAGCACAGCTTTTACTACACAGCCAGGATAGTGTGATGCTCCTATGTGTGCATTTTGCCCACCAATACATGAATACATTATACTGTACAGTACTACATAGATCTAGGTCTAGGCCTACGTGAACATACTGCCGTAGTTGTCGCCCAACTTTAAACACAGCCAGGAGAGTAACGCTGCTATGTTTTACGCGTGACGCGACGCCAACCATAGATCTAACGTTTCCATTTATTTATCCTTATCTTCATTCTAGTCAACATCAAAAATATGAACGAGTGGGACCGAGGAAAGCTATCGAGACATATTATACCCACGATAACACAATATTACTCGAGAAATCTTCACCAGCGCCTTTACACAACTCTTAACAACTCTAATTGGAAATCATATTTTAGCTCAAGTTTATAAATGCATCAAAAATAAAGAACATCTGTCAATTTGTACCTTCCTTTTGATGTATCTATTGTCGTATTCTTCAACTCGAGTTCAAGAGTTCAACCAACGCCAATTCATTACAAATCTGCCGCCATCTGTTGTCAGACGGTTCTCCAGCAAGCTAGTACATCCGCGATAGGATCCAGCTAGAGGAGACATTAATACAGGTTTTGTTTATAGTTTGCTTATTTAATTTAATACCTTTGAAATACCATGTACATCCAGGCTTTGCTGCAATAATTTTCTAATAAAACGTGTTGTTTCAAATCACTCGCGTGTGGGTCTAGTTTAGGGTAACACACATTAAACGCAGGGATAAAGTGTATGATTACAAAAGAAGATTATTCGTATTATTTGTAATTCCCCCTTTCGCTCTCAAATCATACAGACTCTTTATTTTTTTTGAAAATAAGATACTACAGGTAAAAGATTTGGAATTCCTTTAAGTAATGAAATAAAAAATGCTCCATTGATTAATACTTTTAAGGAAAAAAATTGAAGATGTTTTTATTACAATCATAAACATCTCACTGAAGTATAATATGTTGTTGCTTTGTTGTTGTTTTTGTTGAATACAAGATCATTCTCTACTCGCTAACCGTAAAAGATGTATATTGATTATATTACATTGTGCCTTCCCATGCTTATGTCCTTTCCTTTTCTCATCTTCTTCTCAACCCCACATGCAGCTCATCATTTTGTATTATTTTCTGTGTCCCCGATCTCTCACTTCTTTTTTGGCATAGTTGTCTACTCTTTGTATTATGACCGTATTCTTCTATCTTTGTCATGTAAAGTACTGTGACAGTCTTGTTCCGTTCTCGTCTTTGTTGGCACCCCCTTCTTTCCCTAGTGTAGTTCCTTTGGTAGTTATAGCTTTGTTAAATTAATTACTCATTATTCCTAGATATCATGTGAGGTGTTCACACTTGTACAAGTTTTGCTTTTTAGTGGACCCCTCTGTTTTCAATATGTATTTCTACATTTTTTGTAAATGTTTATAATTGATTTGTAATGTTTTGTTGGAAACATATATAAATTGAAATTGAAATAGACTAGATACTTGTGGGAGGCTTACTGCAGTCTCAGCCCCCTTATATAAAAGGGAAAATGGAAAAGAGACAATCTAAAACAAAACAAAAGAAGGAATATTAAGAGAAGGGCCTCCTTCCTAAGCCTTTCACAGTCAGGGGCAGGGGCGGCGCCAGGTTATTTTGTAAGAGGGGGGCGAATGGGCGCGCCAGCGCCATCGTCGAGCTTGCACGACGCATGGGGTGTTGAAGTTGAAGTTTTGAAGTCAGAAAGTTGAAGATTTGTTTAAAGTTCAACTAACAAGAACAAGCTTAACTAAAATGTAGGCTGGCTTACCTTTAAAGATGGGAAATGCTAATCACAGCATCACAAACATGCACTACTTTTGATTTTCTTCTGTCAAAAGGAACTCCAATTATTTACGGGGATGTTTCCGGGCAAATGCGTCAATCACTTTGTTTATATTCATATGAATATCTCTATTTAAATCAGAAGTGAAGACGTTCTTGGATCTTCTCCTTTTTTTCCTTTCCTTTTCCTTCTCATTTTCCTCTTTCTCCTTCTCTTCCTCTTCCTTCTTTTTGAAAATGATAGGGGTGCCCCCCCCCCCCACCCCGACCCCCCTCTTGTGGCACCGCCCCACAGTGGGCCAGGGAGGAACCAAAGTGCGCCAAAACTCATTTTTTTGTGATTTTTTTTTTCTTCAATTTTTTTCTTGCCCAGTTGAAAGGTAATACATTGAGGAATACCTCGGTAAAATATTTAATTCCGGTATGCACTATAAGGGTATGAATTTACTACTTCAAACAGCAAAATCCTACATATTCACAGTTTTAGTGCAAAAGAGACATATTTTATAAATTTTTCAATTTAACATGAAGTTTTTAAGTTATTGATATGAAATTGCTCTCACATATTCCTGATAGTTCATTTCGTTGCATGAATGGGTTAAAATCAATAGAAACACAATCTTCATGATAATGGGGTAATTCACTGAAAAATGGACTAATTATCCATGTTTTTTTTATAAATGCAAAGAAAATGATTAGATCTCCGCAGAGTTCCGCTTCAATTTTAATACCACCATTTTTTCTGATGTCTAAGCTTTAAGTTGATACCAAATTTGGCTGCCCGATCTTGCCCGTTGTTATGTTAGAGCCGATTTCCCTTGCCACATTGCCCCGAAAAATGTATTTTTTGAGGGTCCACGGCTGAATCATGAATGATTCGCGGTCATAAATCACGGCTCATGGGGGCGCGTGACACTTGTTCTGACACCGCGGACCAAAACAAACACATTTTCGGTGCAATGTTGCAAGGAAAACGGCTCTAACATAATAACATCAGAGAAAATGTTTGTAATAAAATTTAAGCGGAAATCCCTGGAAATAAAAACATTTCCTCTGGATTTATAAAAGATAAATCCCCAAAAATGAGTTTTGGCGCACTTTGGTTCCTCCATGGCCCACTGTGCGCCCCTTGTCAAGAACGTGTCTCATGTTATTCCCCCTCTCTCTCTCTGTCTTTCTCTCTTCCTCTCCCCCTCCCCTCTCTCTCTCTCTCTCTCTCTCACACTCTTTCTCTCTCTCTCTCTGTCTTTCTCTCTCTTGCTTTCTTTCTCTCTCTCTCTCTCTCTCTCTCTCTCTCATCAGTATTTCAGTTCAAGAACAATATTAGAAAGGATCGAGACAAAATAGTTTCGCACTCTTCGCACTGAAAAGAAACATCAACGTTTTCTTGTATATACTCTCTCCCATTCTCTTCGGAAGTCGGGAGAAATATAATATTGTCGTTTACCATTTAAGATGGGTGAGCCATTCTCATTGAGGTATGAAGGCAGAGTTTATAAAGAATGAAACTCTTGTAGTACATGCGTTGTTTAATGTAAATTTTGCGCATTCTATGTTGGTGGTGATTATTGGTGCAATATTGACGAGTTTCCGGATTGGTTAAAAGTTGGTACTTTATGCGTTTTTACCGAACATTTGTTTTTACGTAAGTCCATGCGGGTAATAATTATTTAGTAGAGGGCGAGGTTTCTTATTGCCGAATCAAGTTGACACGGGATGTGACGTCATGATCATGTAAAGAAAAACTACGAAAAGGCTTTTAATAAGTAGATCATGTATAAGGTTGGTTTTGTTACATTTAAGAGGTACATTTTTCATAAACTTATCTTTCTCAACATTCAGACCCCATGTTTTCTTTTAACCAATTTCTCTCTCTCTCTCTCTCTCTCTCTCTCTCTCAACATCAACCTTATCCGAGATCCACTCCCTACTAATCACTTGCTATCTCAAATTACAGTCACCAAACAGAATTTATCTCAAAATGTATAATAAGCTATGTATTTTTATTATTAACCATTATATAAAAATATATCGATTCTTTTATAACAAAATAGCGTTGCTATATAATGTAAATAATGTACATCTAGGGAAACATAAAGGCATAATCCAATGTAAGCGATTAAAATTATTACCAAAGATTAATACGTAATTACTATATACACAATAAAAGTTCAATATGCATATCAAAATAATGCATTTTGGCTAAAAGGTTATACGTAAATAAAATATTATGCTTGAGATAATTATATGATGTGAATATTATTTCATAAACTCCTGAATTGTTATTCTTTTCTTTTATCGTTCTCTTTTTCTTTCTCGTCGTTTCCTCGGTCCTATTATTCGACTGCTTTTCTTCCCCTTCCTCCTCCTCCTCTTCTTCTTCTTCTTTTGTATCTTCTTCTTTTCCTCCTTCTCCTCCCCTGCCTCCTTTCTCTTTACTTCTTTTTCTTCTTCTTTTTCTTCTTCTTCTATTTCTTCTTCTTCTTCTTCTTCTTCTTCTTCTTCTTCTTCTTCTTCGCCTTCTTCTTCTCCTCCTTCTTCTTCTTCTTCTCCTTCTTCTCCTTCTTCTTCTTCTTCTTCTTCTTCTTCTTCTTCTTCTTCTTCTTCTTCTTCTTCTTCTTCTTCTTCTTCTTCCTTCCACCTCCTCCCTCTCCCTCTCTGATCATCACTTTTCTTCTTATCCTGTATTATCTAAAGTATATACGCCTTGGTTTATAATTGAAATAATATTTCAGAAATAAAGCAATGTCATTTACAGCGGAGGAAGTCATAAATAAGACTAAATATCTAGAATGAAAAAAATATGCCTCAGTTATGTTTCAACCTCGTAGGCCTCGCTGAAAGCAGAAACTTAAAGGCATGCTTTACTACTTCAGCCAGAAGGGATTAGACCACCAAGCGAGCCAGCGAGATCACTGTGACAGGTGGCTATCTCATTAACTCAGCTCTCATTTAACATAAGAAAAAGAGGATCATGGGGGACCAACAGGCACCGATTGGGGAAGTTTTCTACATAGAGGGAGCAAGTAGCTACAAGTAGGACAGTGTGCCTTTAACAGCACTCAGAAAATTCTACATAGGCCGCTGAACTCTAGATAGTGCATGCGAGACTAATATTTTGCATGCTATATTATCCGCAGTGCTAGCTGGATAAAATGATAATCTAGAATATATAATAAGAAAAACCTTAGGATGATGCGCATGGGATTAAGCAGTTTGATACAAATGACCCTTATCTATACCCTACCGCAAATTAAAGAGCATCTCTGAAGTGCCTAACTGAAACCAACGAGGTGACAGATTAATTATTCCCGACTTTGGAGAAAATGTCAATGTTCAAGTCTACATGATCCGCAATCGTTAGTAAATCATTTTTATAAATGTCATTTTGTATGTACGAAAAAATAAAGGAATGTAAAAAGAAAACCCTTGTAAAATACTGGTTTGATCAACAAAGAGAAAGACATTTCCATTAAAGATAGACCCTACTATATTGCATGCTCTTGCCTGCTGTACGTTGTGCGTATGATGAGGTCCGATCCGCTCTTTACAGTACAGCACTAACTATAATGATCGTGCATTGAATCTTTGGTTTTAGTAAATACCCATTATATCTAAAGGTTTCATGACTAGACTAGACCCTAGGTTCACTTTTGAACTTAGGTAGGAAGGTAGGAAAAAACATTTGCTATAAACAGTCTCATTACATCGTTCTTTAAGAATCATCAGCACTCCAAGCCCTCGATCCTTTAGTCATGTTCGTAGCCTGATTGAAATGACTTAAGATCTCCCCTCTTCCAATTTCATATCGTTTTTCTCGAGGTTGTCGTACTGATCACCCTTCCTTTTTTTGTTCTGAAAGAAAAAAATGTTTAAACAAAAATACTATGAATCATCGAGAATATTGATTTTGATGATTACAGGCCTTATTGAAAGAAAGTTCACTGTGGTATTTAAGACACATGCATCTTCCATCCGATAGTCCCTGCTTGTGATTTAGTTTGTTTTGGAAACAAAGAATGATTACTATTTGAAAGCAGGATGACCACTTATAGAGAACTATTCCTCCTGTACTGTACCGGATCTGTCACTGCTTTGACCCTGAATCGTGTTCATGTGATGGATGTTGTGTACCAAACAAAAAAGAAAACTTAACGTAAAATCTCTCCCAAGCTGCCAAAAACTACAAATGTAACGAAGTGCTAAAGCAAAGGACTGATGTACGTACGGGATATAGAATCCGCCATGCTGGCGTGTAAATTTATACACACCCATTCCGTATAGCAATTAGTCAATCCACGTACAGCTTTACCACCAATGCGAGATTACAACGGTTTTGGCAGCTAAATGGTTATAAACTTCTAAACATTTATGTTTGGCTTTCTCTTAAATAGAATCGCCCTTCAGTATTCCAACTGTTGTTAACCCATTGGTCGATATAGGTAGTTACAGCCAGTCCATGCCCCCCTCACACCTTTAAAAGAAAAAGATCCCATACCCTATGTGCGCCGAACAACCAGAAGCAGAAAAATGAGAGGAACAGGTCAGTAAAAGTTTGAGCAAATTGCGATTAAGAATAATAAACTGGGGGTTTTATGGTACCCTTCATTAAAAAAATCCTGGGCCCCGTTGAATAAAACTTACCATTGATGGTAACTTTGTCATCAATGGCAACTACCATGGTAACAGGGCTCAACATCCAATCAAAATCAAGGTTTCCATGGTAGTTACCATTGATGGCAAAGATACCATCAATGGTAAGTTTTATGCAACGGGGCCCTGGTCCCGCCCTTTATTCTTACCAGTAGCTTTTCCTTGATCGAGAAAAACATACAGATTACAGCGAGAACTGCCACGCCCTGGAGTGCCATGGCGCTACCAAAGTAGGCAAACCTATAGCGTGCGTTGTCATACAGCCAGCAGGAACCCCTCCCTCCGCCTGATGTCCTCTGCCAATGGATGCACACCGAATTGATAATGCTGCCGAAATAGATCGGGGCAGGGAAGAAACCTGTGTGGGAACGAGACGAAGGCATTACACTTTGAAAAACAACATATTATACTAAGGTAAAGAATTACACAATTGGTCTGTCCAAACAAGGTTTGGATAGTAATTATTCAATTCAATTCAATTCAATTTATTTCGACTTTAAAACCATTTACAAATCAATAACAAATACATATGAATAATAGTGGAGTATCATGAAAAGTACTGATTGGCTTATTAAAAACACATAACATTATACATTGAAAGAAAATATCAAAATTCATAACAACAAAAAACATAACATCAAATAATTAAAAAAAGATAGGGAAGAAAAGATAGAAAACATAAGCAAAATATTGGCATTTATGAGTTCAGGAGGTGGTGTTTAACTAATCGTTTGAACTGTTTAATAGTCTTACTATTCTTGAGATTGGTTGGGAGGTTATTAATAAACCAAGCTCGGGTGTTTTGTGCTCAATTTGTAATGAATTGGTAAGCATAGGTAGCTCTGACATTTACCTTGGCATGATTTCTACAAGTTAATAAATCTTTTATAAAAATCAAAACGAATTCAGCTATAGGGACCGAAAGTGTGTGAGAGACAAAGAGAATTAAAGGACCTTAAAAAGAAGGACAGAAAGAAAGAAATATACGAAAAAAGGGATGGGTGAATGAGGGGGGGGGTATTAATTATTGAGAGAGGGGAGAGATACAGAGAAAGAGAGAGCGGGGGGGGGGGGAGGGGCTAGTTAACCAATTGTCTTCCAGTAGACTTCCACATCTACTTACCGAGGAAATGTGCAGATACTGATCTTAAAGCTATTGCTATCGATCTATCCTCCTCTCTTACGCATCTAAAAAGTGAAGAAGAAAACAGATAAAACTTTATCCTCTTCGAATAAAAAGGTGAAAACATATGGCATAAAGGCCAGTGTCGGGTTTTGTTTCAATATTTATCATTTGTCAACAGTTGTATGTTATAACTGTTGTACCTAGGATTTAGGATTATCACGACATCTAACCGGCCTAGCCCCTGGGACGAGAATGAGGGCTGCGATATGCTATGCCTTCTGGTTTTGCTGGGCACGTTTCCAGCAAAGGGCAAATGGTTTCTTCGAAAGCAACAGTTGTTTCGACACCCCCCCTTATAGATCCGCCTAAACAATTTGCACTTCATGTTCCCACCAAGATGAAGATGAGTAATGGTCAAGCAATTAAATTGGAAAAAGTACAGGATTGAAGCAGTCGGCAAAATATTTTTTTTTATAAAGTACAGAGTAATTGATGAATTATATGAGGTTTTAGATTCATCAAAATGACAAGACATTTACTCACTCTTTCTGAAAATGACGTGTACTGCACACAAAATTGGGTATGATATACACACATTATTGTCTTGTGGCACGAAAGCTTTGTCAAAACATTTTTAGATACTGTTCGTCAGATTTAACAACTATTTGTAGGGGACAATTCTACTATGATATTTTTTCCCAATTGAGATATATGAGAAGAGTAGGTCCACAAATTATGTTTTGATCTTTACCAGAACTGGGGGGGGGGGGGGCGTTCCACAAAGCCTTTTTTTCAATGACAAATGACAAAATTCAGTGCCAAATCTGCTGATAACCAATCAGAAGCAAGGATTTCAGTAACTTATAACAAAAACTGTCATTTGTCACTGGTGACAATTTTTGTGAAATGCCCCACCCCCCCCCCCCCCCCCCCCTCCCCTGAACCGTCTCTTCAAACCTACCGTAGAGCAACAAATGTCATCGGGTTAGATGTGGCCGACTGAAGAAAGAAAATCGCTAAGAGCAAGATCGCCATTGGGATGGCCCCCTGACAGCTGGGGTCGGGGCACTGTCCCGATGAAGCATCAACACCATCTGACGTTGATGAGCCGAAGATATTCGTTGTCGAGCTGTTGGTGATACTACTGGAATTGCTGATGCAGCTGCATCCTCTATAATCGTATTGGTTGGACTGGAACGACAAGGGTGATGAACACGAAAATAATAATATATTAAAGTTTGGTGTTATTTACTCAGGCTAATAATATTACTCTTACTGCGGGCCCTGTGATTGTAATTCAGGTATTCATCAGGTAATACACCGTGGTCAAAAGGTAAAACTTTGGGCAAAAAAAATTGTCCAATAAGACCATTATGTTGAAAAATGTTTATATTTATATAGGGGCTGTCATATATCCAAAACGGAGCCCGCCCGACTTCTCTAGGAACTCAAAAGGGCATTTTCGGCAGGAATACGGCCCGTGTCCGCTCGATCACTGCGGTCTCCGCCGCGCTTTTTAGAGGTCGGCTCGTAAACAGGTCGCCCGTAGATCGCTCGGGCATCGGCAAACATTCGATCGATATTCGACCATTTTGGGCTTTAGAATTCGGACGGAGGTCGGCAGAGCTGCAAGGCCGCCGCACGGGCTCCCTACGATACTCGAACGATCCCCTTCCATATCGCACCCGACTTGTAGGCATACACGTCGGGCGTGCTCTGAGTGCGCTCTGTGTTGGTGTAGGCCCGCCGCGGCGGTCCGTTGGGCGACTTCTACGGGCCCCGGCTGGGCTCCTCCTGTGTACTCAGGAATTTGGCCCCTGGAGTATATTATATCCCCTGCATTTTGAGATTCGCCTGACTCCCGGTTGTTTACTGACGGACGCCGGGCGACTTCTGATCACTAGTTTTCAAAGGGCACCTCCCGAGCCCCGTCCAATATGTGACAGAGTAGATTTCAAGCAAAAAATACGCTCAACTCCCAAGCGAGTTTAACATTCGGCGACTTTCTGGCGACCCACAAATTCGGCCGGAGACCGTTGGATATGTGACGCGCATGCATAATACAGGATAAGGTGCAAATACTTACGAAAGGATTTGGTATGGTAGTCGTGTCATTGTAATGTGGTGAAACCTCTTGATTACATCCTGCATGGCATGGGGAAATAAAGGTCAAACCGTTTGACCCACAGACGGGTTGAAAGATTTCATCTGAGCATGCGCAGTGCATGTTACATCCGTCGCTGAAATATAGCAACAATAGTGGAAAGAAAATAAGATATTTAGTGGATTGCGGTTCCATACTCACTAGGCAAGTGTCGGAAAACCACGGCAAGACATGCATGGCACATTTTGAGCAATACATATTTATATATGCACATATATAGAAATAAGTCAATTTGGCCTATAAGTTAGTGAAGAAGAAATAACAAAACAAATAGGAGATCAAAAATATACGAATTTTCGGCTCCAAATTAAGCCTTTGTCAAGTATATAAAATTATTGAAACCAGTGTTCTTCAAAACTTGAAATGAGGTGCAACTGTTACGACGTGCGCTCATGCAGTTCAGAAAACAAAGATGATAAGTTTGTTAGAAAAACTGGGGGAACAAAAAAAGAGTGGGAATATGCGAAAGAAAATATGCACGAGAATGACAAAACAAAGAAAAGGACAACAAATTCTTAGAAAAAGAAAAGGAGAACAGAAACAATGAGCGTGAGAGAAGAGAAAAAAGGGGAGGGGGTCGAAACTAGAAAGAAAGAAAAGAAGAAAAAGACAAAAAGCAAACGATGGGAAAAGAGTGGAATGAAAGGTTTATATCCCACGAGGTTGATGACAGCCGAGATAGTGGATATAAGGCGTTCCTCGATATCTTTCCTTCCTGACAGTATCTTATTGGAAATCATCCATGAGGACGCTCACTTGGAAGTCACTCGTCATGAATGAAAAAGTTACCTGGTAGGATATGACGAAAGCATTTGTGATGGAAATTGCCATAAAGGATGCCCTCACGGTAACCAAGTTGTGCTAGGAATACTCCCCAGGGAGTGGAATTGTGCACACCACGACTTGTGAGTAAATGAATCCGATAACCAGGGTAATAATGAGATCTGTAAAGCGCTTAGAGGCGGTATTCCGTTTTAAACGCTACATACATCCATATTTATCATTATTATTATTATCATTGTTGTTGTTGTTGTTATTATATTATTATTTTTGTTATAATTATTATGTCGATCAGTTTAACTTACCTGATCGGATTAGTGTCGGATGGAGTCGTCAGTCCATCATAGGAGGTCGTCACACCAGCAACAGGAACATTATCACACCCCAGTAACATACCCATGGGGTAGAGGATGAATCCAATAATAGAACATACCAGTACGAAGAGACCACACTGCTTAGAGTTGAATTTAAATCTTCGACAAATGTAGGCAGAGAAGATGTTACTGATGATATTTGATGGACCGAGAACTATGGCTAAAAGAGTTTTAAGAGAAGGCACGAAAGGATAAACCAATTGCATCTTTAGCAAACATAGAATTTGTTACTGTTGGTATTCGACTATTTCTGAAAGAGTTTTAAGAGAAGGCACGAAAGGATATTCTAATTGCATCTTTAACAAACAAAGAAGTTGTTACTGTTGGTATTCGACTATTTTCAAAAGAGTTTTAAGAGAAGGCACGAGAGGATAAACCACTTGCATCTTTGGCAAAAAAAGAAGATGTTACTGAATGATGGTATTCGACTGATGATGTTCGATGGACCAATACCAGTGGCTGCAAATTGTTTATTAAAGAGGCAGTACTAAGAGACAAACCAATTGAATCTGTCAGATGATGACATTAGGAGCCAGAGCATATAACACTGAGTTCCTATAGGACATATATTTATTCAGATGGTCATATCTCAGCCAATACTTAACATATTCAATTGGTTTTTGGACCTTTGGACATTATTTGTTATGCTCTTTTGGAAAATGAAGAAAAAAAATGAGAAATTCTAAAAATAGATTTGTGATGACGTCAGTCACACTTCACCACTCTATAGCTCTTTCATGCCATCTAACCCCCCCCCCCCCTCCTCCACCCACCCGCCCCTCCCCTCCCCCGTTATTAATGTTTGTCTTTTTTTTCTCTTGCCAAGATTGTCCACATCCTTCAAAAAGACAAAGACATTCCTTTTCCTTCGGTATGGGTAATATATGAGTACTGTCTGTAATTTAAGTAATCAATTGCCAATTATTACAGACATGAGCGCTATAATTAAAATAAAACCCACTATAATTATAATTCCAAACCTCACCTATAACTAGCGCTGCTTGTGACGGGCTGAGTGAGAACTGCGTTTCGGTGTACTTCACCCCAAAGGCTGCGAAGATGGCGATGATCGATATGAAGGCTGTTTCATTGACAACAAGACACATGTTGGTAGGATTGCAGACGATACGTTTCAAAGCAAGGATGGGTCCTAATTGGGAAGTTAAAATGCAAACAAAGACATATACTAGTTTATTTAGAAAGCAAACTTGTATATTTGTAAATTGGTTAACAAAATTATTTCAAATTAGATTTCAGCAAACATCTTGAGTTTGTAGGATAAGTTTTATTTGGTTACTTTTGTTAGGTATCGGATTCATCTAATATCGAATCTTCAAAATGCAACATATAAAATATAATGGGAAAATGTCCGCTGTATTCCTATAGATATTGATTGATGATTGATTTTTATTCGACAAGCTTCCAACATACAACAATATACAAGAATAACAGATCAAAATTAAGTCAGCTTGAACAGGATAACAAGGTAGCAACTTGAGACACAGACAGGGGGACTTATCAAATATGTTCTTTGCTTTAGCAACAGTCAACAGCGCAGTAGCCATATGGGGTGGGGCATCACATTTTACTAACTCTCTGAAGATCGATACGTAAAGTACAAGTAATACATCAAATATATGAAAGAATCCATAAATAGACGTTTTATTTCCTTTTATGTTATTCCCTGTTGCACAACTAGGATTATGCGCGTCATGTCTGCAGTACTCTGTCGATAGGTACAAAACAGTTATGTTTCTTTCTTTTGTTTAATTTAATTGTTTCATTTAATTGTTTCATTTAATTGTTTGTTTTAGCGATAGTGAAAAGATGGTCATTGACCCTGACAGTTTGAGATCCTACACCCCTGCTGGAAAGAACACACTCATTCACACTCATTCACAGTGTGAATCACATTGTGAATCACAGTGTGAAATCACAGTTCACATTGTGAACACAGTGTGAAACACGGTGTGATTCACACTGTGAATGAGTGTGAATGAGTGTGTTCTTTCCTTTTCCGGTTATCCATACTGTGAACCACAGTGTGAAACGAATCGACCTAAATGTGAAAACGCCCCAATTTTTCATTGTGGAGCACACTGTGATTCACAGTGTGAAACACAGTGTGATTCACACTGTGAATGAGTGCGAATGAGTGTGTTTTTTCCTTTTCCGGTTATCCATACTGTGAACCACAGTGTGAAACGAATCGACCACAATGTGAAAACGCCCCAATTTAACATTGTGGAGCACACTGTGATTCACAGTGTGAAACACAGTGTGATTCACACTGTGAATGAGTGCGAATGAGTGTGTTCTTTCCTTTTCCGGTTATCCATACTGTGAACCACAGTGTGAAACGAATCGACCACAATGTGAAAACGCCCCAATTTAACATTGTGAAACACACCGTGATTTACACTGTGAATGAGTGTGAATGAGTGTGTTCTTTCCAGCAGGGACACTCGCTCCTACCGTACCTTTGATGACCTTTTCAACGACGACACCACCATCAAGATGTGCGTATATCGACCCACGCCTCTCCCTCAAATCATTGTCCTCCTCCTCCTCATCCTTCTCATCCTCTGCATCCATCGCCGCCACAGGCGGTCCATTCAACTGCTTCCCTTCCTCCGTCTCGGCCTCTTCCTTCTCTTCCTTCCACTTCCTGATCGCCGAGGGCATGGTCCGCGGGTAGAAGAAGATTGGAATACTCAGGAAGACCAGGATGATGCTCAATATGACGAAGCCCAGCCACCAAGCCCCAATCCAGCGAGGATCGTTTTGGCTGATCATGGGAATCTGGTCGCTCGGCACACGATCGAAGTCGACGTATAGGGACGTTGTGAAAGCAGCGAAGAGGAAGCCGCCGCTGGGACCAAAGGTAAACGCCAAGAACAAAACAGCTGTCAAAAATTGGATGAAAAAAACTCTTACTAAATCCACACCTTACCTTAATTGAGTTAAAATGAAAGACCGAAAATTCTAAACGATGATTTTAAACCCATTAACCTATTTTACCTGATAAAAGTGGTCTAGAGCTCTAGTTCTTTAAGGTATTGATAAACCATGAAAGATGGCTACTTCGGCCTACTGTGAAACAGGATTTTCCCTGTAAGAATTAAGCCTTCAAGTTCACATTCGCAACGACTTTCAAAATCAACCTCAGGCAATGTCAATAGCCATGTCAATCACCTATTCATTTCAATATTCGAACATTGTGATGACGATTATACGTAATCCAAACTTGATTTTAAATTCTTTGCCACCGTGCTCTTGATGGGATCCCCTGACTGAAAAATACCCCACTTATCAAAGTCATACTTTTGAAGGTATCAAACGTGACCCTAGAATGGAGTAGCTATACGGGTGCATGGGAGCACGTACGTGTCCCTAATCAATAATGGTAAAAACATACCGAGGGTCTCGAGATATATATATATATATAGAGAGAGAGAGAGAGAGAGAGAGAGAGAGAGAGAGAGAGAGAGAGAGTAAGACACTACGTCACAATGGTCACTGGTCTTCAATTCGTAAAAATACGATAACGAAATGATAAATCTGTAAAGAAACAGTACCCCCTGACTCTCAGCAAACAATAAATAAGAAAACAATATTATGTAGTACTGAAATATTTCGCAAGGTAGCTTAATTGTTTTGCATCCCTTTTTGGCTACATCATTCATACAAAACAGTCTTTTTATTATGATACGACAAGGCTCCATTAACATTTTCTGCGGACTTGTTTTTGTCAAAGTTATGGGATTAGGGTTAGTGTTAAGGGTTGCGATTTGAGTTTTACGCCTGGCAAAAGGCGCTTCGTGTGCAACGGACTTTACCTGTATAAGCAGTGAGATTGTGCTTCGTGACGCTGTCATCGATGTATGTAATGACAAGAGCGACGAAAGGGGCGTTCCCAATACCACTTATGAGCTGACCAAGAATGATCCACCATACAGTCCGAAGATCCCCCTTCGATGACCCTTGGTGGAGGTCACCTAACGTGGACAAAAAGAAGAATATTTAACAATTTGTTTTGGTGTCGTGTCATTACATTAGGTGCCGTGGTATAGTGGTTATTCCCTTGACGTACTTTCAATCCAAGAGTTGATGGTTCGAATCCCAGTCCGGCCCGGCCCTAAAGTCATTGGCAATTAGACATCAATCCACGTTTGCCACTCTCCACTCAGGTGTTAAATGGGTAGGATGCGAGCAGGGGCGGATCCACGTAGCGATTTTTCCGGCCCGGGCCCCCCCCACCCCTTGTCCCCCAAAACGATAAAAAAAAATTATAAAACAAAAAACAAAAGCGACCCCCACTTATTCGCCCTTTGTCGCCGGCTGGAGCCTCTGCAGGCGCGGATCCACGGGGGGGGGGGGGGGCTGACGGTTAAAAAAAATAGTGGTCTCCCCCCCCCCCCCCTGCTTTTTCATCGGCTGACTGAGTCGGCGCAAAATATTTCCTGAAAACTGGACAAAAAAAGTGCCTCCTACCCCCCCCCCCCCGCTTATTCACCGGTGGCTGAGTCGCAATTAATATTTTCTCACGGATTGGGCCCCCCCCCCCCCTCTTCCCGCTGGCTGGATCCGCCACTGGATGCGAGAAGTATTGTAGTTTGCTCGGCACTGCGAGTCTGTAAAATTTGCGCCTGCCTGGGGTGCCCCCCCCCCCCCCCCCCAGAGTGGAGAATGTGAATGCAATGTGTTTGGGCAAGCTTGAATCTAATGGCCGGGATAATGATATATCCGTAAAGAGATTAAATCGATTTGTAAAACCTGATTCTAATAATCTTCTATTTCAGAGCCGATCGGCACATTCGTTCGCTGGCGTGCCAGGAATGAATGACCATCACCACAAATAATAAGCACCGTTTTTTAAACAGCAAAATTGCATCAGTCAAAATCATCGTTTAATTTGATCCGTCTTAGTTGACTATAATGATGACCCACTTGTCATTTTTTAATTCGTAGTCTTACACACTATGTCTATGTTCTTTGATTAATCTCCAAGCCTTTGGTAAACCACACTTACGAGATAATAAGAACAGGGATATCATTTGAGTTGCATATGATAGTATGTATGACGTTTCCGTAGTGCCTCGGACATTTCCACATATAAGCCCGGCTACAGATCCGGCAACCCGTATATGGCTCAATGGTTCAATTTAATATATTACTCGATCATTACAAAAAAAACAATGGCAGTAATATAAACAGTGTCAAATTAGGTGATTTTAAGGAAGAAACATGGAAAATGTCAGTAAATTACTTTGGTTGGTTTCATTAACATTAATTTTTGTTTTACTTGCTATCGTTCGTTCGTGTCTCCTTAGATCAAGATTAATGTAATCTTGATCTTCGGAGTAGTTGCTACAACCGGCCGTGTCAGAAACGTTGCCCCGGGGTGCGAGATAGGACTCTTGTAGCGTGCCCCCATTTAAAACAATTATACAGTAACAGTTAACATTACATTGAATTAATAGTATGAAACTATTAAAATTACTCTCATGTTACGGGAAAAAATATTGCATATATATATTATGAATCAATTGATTTGGTCGATCCAGTTCGATGGCACAAACACGGCACTACTGGACAAAGATCCTAATAATTACAGAGCTTGGTCTTGTTGCTCTGTTCGCCAGCAGTTTGAGGATACTTGCTATGAGTTCTAGATATGGCAATCATCACAAAAGTGATGCACCATTTAACAGGGAAATTGTACTGTTACAACAACAAAAATCATCGTCTTTTCATGCTAATTGGCTTTAACAAATAATAAACCCAATAATTACTATTGTTTAGTAATTTTACATCCTGTTTATCTTTTTTAATTGAAATACAATATAGA
This sequence comes from Strongylocentrotus droebachiensis, assembly GCA_035222895.1. Lineage (NCBI taxonomy): Eukaryota > Metazoa > Echinodermata > Echinoidea > Camarodonta > Strongylocentrotidae > Strongylocentrotus > Strongylocentrotus droebachiensis. The sequence goes on from JAVYIG010002116.1 coordinate 218,545, forward strand.
ACAGGGATATGATTTGAGTGGCATGTGAAAAGTTAATATCCAATAGCTTTACGTCTATATCAACCTCCAAAGTACTCCGGTATTGTAAGATTGGCTTTAGATCCGGCATCATTTATCGACCAACCTCAGCGATTACTAGTGTGTGCTCAAGCACTACCCTCCTGGATCCTGTTTCATAAAACTTGATATCAATAACAAGTTACAAGCTACTGTTATAAGCTACTGAAATCACGGCATCTTATTGGCTGAGAGCAAATTTGTCATAGAAATTTAGCATTTGTTATAGTTAACATGTTTTATGAAACAGGCCCCTGGATCCTGTTTCATAAAAACTTCTCTTTAGTATCCAGTGATAAACCTCCATCACAATTTTGCTCCCAGCCAATCAAATGCAACTATTCCAGTAGCTTATAATATGTATTCTAGTTTGTTATTGATATCGATATAAATGCAACCGGGCCCTTATTACAGATCAGTTTGTTTGTGAAAATTCTATATTCTATATTCATTCAATGGATTAATTTGCCCAATGTATGTTCGACACGGAAATATGTTTCGCTCACATGTAAAATAAAGGCTCAAACAAAGTTAACCACGAACATAAATAGGATATGAAATATTGGTTATATTTTGGTGGTGACCAGATAATAATCATACATAATATTGATTTTCGTTTGGTTATGGTTTGTTTCGTTTCCTCAAAGTTTATTATTTAACTGTCTTTATGCATATTTATAAATGAAAACTATTTACCACTATACGAATAGAGAATAAACTTTATGAACGAGATATCTATAACAACAAAGCAGTATTGAGTTGTATTAATAGCCGTGTTAGTGATTATAAATGATTCTCATATCATTTCATCTTCTTAAATAACCTTTCTAATAGTCCATCCAAAATATTTCCATATAATTCTAGTAGATATATGTGTCTACTAGCTGTATTAAAAAAAGGATAATTAAACGTTATGGTAAAGAATGTTTTGCCATGATTACAATGGAATAAATACGCACCTCCATCATGACCATTCGATGCATTGGTCCAAGATTCTGTAGCTCCATACTTGTGTAGACCTCCGTCACCCACACTGCATAGGTCTTCAACCTCGTCCACAGATCCCGTCAGGATGGTCTTTGGGTTGATAGGATCGGTCACGAAGTGAGGCATAGAACAGAGCATGGTGCCCACAGCAGTCAACAACATCCCAGTGCCAATCCAACGGGGCCGATGCCCCATCTGGCCGTAGTGACTGAGGGGGATCACAAAGAGCGTGCTGACGATATCCGCTGCTATGGTGATGGCTCCGGATTGGGCGCTGTCCAACCGGAAGTTGCGCTCGATGGTGGTCAAGACGGCGCCAATGTAGACGTAAGACATCATGGCGAAGGAGGTAGTGATCATCATGTGAACGGTGAAGACCTTCGGGTTGGCAAGGCGTTGGGACCAGGATGGGGCACAGGTGGGAGGACAGCAACATAGAGTGTCCTCTTCAGGGATACTGTCGAGATCTTTGTGAACATCTTGACCCCGCCCTGACCCCGCCTTACTGCTCCGGTTATTATTGATATTGGAATCAGTCATGTCTGCACCTAGATGAACTAAATTAAAAAGATAACAAATTACTAGCTATAAAATGATTCAGGATGTATGACTTGAGCAGAAGAATCGGGGAGGGGGCGCAAGTGGCGGAGGTAACCGTCTTTTTTTGCACTCGCCCTCCCTCCCCCACCCCAAAACACACACACGCACACACACATACACACTTTTAGATAAACCAATTATGAGTCAACTGAAGGAACATTACCCTTGGGTTATTCTCCGAGGCTACTTCATGGCCAATGACATCATTATGATTGTACAATAATCTGCTATTCGGCCATGAGGGCTGCGAATGATTACTTATCAATAAACCCTTTTAAAACATTTGATTTGATTTGATTTAATTCGGTTTATTAATGCAGTTGGGAAGCTAGTATTGCTCAATTTACGAAGACAATGTACAACACAATGATAAACGATCAAAATATGAGTGACTAAAATGTACGACCATAAATCATGCATAATGAAACAAAATGAAACTCAAATATTACATCAAAATCTAAATATATTACAAATATTAAAAAAAAATAAACAAATATGTGTCATCAACAAAGGTTACCAACAAAAAGTAGAGAGAGAGAGAGAGAGAGAGAGATGGAACTAGAAAAGAGGAATAGAAGGAAGAAGAAGAAAGAAAGAACATGATTGGAGGAGAGGGGTAAAGAAGGACATAGATTAGAAAAAGAAAAGTAGAAAGAGAGGAGAATGACATGACAAAATTTGTTGCTGCATATGCTTCATTATGTCAGAGTAAAATGATGTGCCGCGAACAGTAAGGCCTACAGGCATTGTGGAAACCAACAATGACGGTCGCATCCTACCGGGTACCCATTTTAACAACATTTTAACATTATGGAAACGGACCAATGTAAATGTAGACCTACATCACATAGCAGCGTTTCGGCATATATAGTTAACCCTGCATTTGAACTTTCCATTTGACATGTTCAGGACCCGGCTGCAATATGACTGCATGATCTGCATCACCGGAAAACTTGTTGTTGTGGTCATAACCAGAATGACGATCGATATGAAATAATTCTTTGATTATATACACGCAACGGGGCAAAACATAACTGAAGTATAACCTTGTACTAAAGTGATCTATTCAGTAGAAAAACTTTACAATAATAGGATTAGCCTTCCATTGAAACGTGGATAAGGATGCATAGTTCGAGACGATAAAGGCAATTTTAAGAATGGGCAATAAACAGGGATAGTGAATAGCCTAGGTATTGAACATCGCCAAACAAGGGTCTGGGGGACTTTGAACTTGTGATTCAAATCACTGCTGAATCACATACTGAATTATGAGGGTGTCATCGTTTGAAAACATCATATGACGTCCATGGCGTGCGAATACAACAAAAACACGGTACTGTCACTACAAGTACAAGGTCCAATTCTTCTTGAAAAGAAATCCAGACTTGAAAGTAAACTACAATAAATTAAAAGAAAGCAGGGAAATGAGACCTTATGATGGCCCCGTCTAGTAATCGTAACTTATTTGCGATTGACACCAATCGCAATTATGTACATGTATACACTGGCGTACTGATGGAGGGGAGACTTGGGGGGGGGGGGCAGTTGACCCCCCTAATAAAATACAAACGTGGTTTATTTCTAATTCGATACCAGTGATTTACAAATGTTGCTGAAATGGCATGATTTTTACCTGAGCTTCCGGGGCTCTGCCCCCTGGACCCCACCAAGGCCTCTATATAAGGCGACCCGTGGATGCTCATATGAACGTAATATAATGCCTAAAACCCCTGAGCTACTGGGGGCTCCGCCTCCTGGGCCCCATTCCATTAGTGACCTGCCAGTGTCACAAATAAGGTATCAAAATCTGAGTGATCTGACCGTAAATAAATATGCTTAAAACCCCTGAGCTTAATTTGCCCCTGACCACACGCCAATTTACGCTCCCCTTGCCTCGCTCTACCTGATCGTAAATACTTTAGCTCCCCCCCCCCCCCCCCCACTTTGAAAAACGATCCGCGGGGCCTGAATGTAACATGTAAGAGTGGTTGTGACGCGGATTTTGTTTTTGTTTATCCCTCCCCCCCCCAAAAAAAAAAAAAAAACAACAACAACAACAACAAACAACAACAAAACATTTTTGCTCATTACGCCACTGCATGTATATAAGAGATAGGAGAGCAAAGTTGCGATTGATTGGAGGACTTGTGATTAATTTGGAGCAATCGCAATTCTTTATAAGACGGGGCCCTGAGGGGCAGACAAGTGAAAGTATGAACGAAGTCGGACAGAAACAATCAGTAATGTTACTGCTGTGACGTAGAGTCGGACAACTTTCCCTCTTTTTTCAACACACGAAATCACCAAAATAATAATATTTCAAAATGGCTTACTCAGGAGGGTCTTTCCTTTAGAGAACAATAATAATAATAATAAATATTTATAAAGCGCATAATAAACATAAGTTTCTCTATGCGCTGTACAAGCATAATGAGCATAATATGCTCTCCAGAATTTACTTTGAATAGTGCCCCAATGGATAAGGCGCTTGGGAGAAGAAAAGAAAGAATGGGAGAGTTTTCCGTGTCTACGTCACAATCTACTAACCAAATTATAGATTCATATAGGTTTAGTGATCTCATTTTCAAACCTTCATTGGCCTAGATCACCTTCAGCATTCTATTTCTCTTACTTGTTCTGCTTTCATACAAATGAACATTATTACAACGCTAAGGAATAATATTGAATATGTTGAGGTCGCGGAAAGGCTGCATCACGTACTTAAGTTTGTTGACTTATACAGTTATTCCCCAAGTAAACAGTGGATGAGACCTGGGCCCCTTTGCATAAAACTTTTAACGTAGCGTTAAGCCCCTAATTTAGCGGTAAGTCCAGATCCAGTTGCAAGGACATCTGACGGATGAATGATCTTTCACAAACCACTTTTTCCTCTCCTTCTTCTTCTCTTTTACGTCAGAGATCCAAAGAATAATTTCCATAATCTCCTTTCGCAACTTCGGTATTTTTGTCGCGTATAATTATATACTCCGCAAAAAATTCTTCTTTTAATTCTTGTGATTGTTTTTTCTTCTTCTGATTTTACTTTTAAAAAATACGTGATAGATCAATGTGACATTCTGTCCGTTTTCATGGGGTCCGTTGAAATGTTTCAGGTTTGTTATTTTCGTTGATAAAGTTGTAATCATTGTTTTTGTTCATGCGGTTATTTTCCAATCATCCGACAGAATCGTAAAGTTGCAATGAAAGTCGCCATTTCGGTACCGAGACAATTAAGCTATGTACCGGGATGTACCATTGCTTGAAACTTTAGTAACTTTAGTAGATATTGGACGTACAAATAAGTGGGTACAAGTAAAATAAATATATAAATGAATGAATATGTAAATTAATAAATGAATAAATATCAATGATACAACATAACGACAATTTCTGTCGAGGAAAATAAAAGGTGGTCTAGAACATTAAGTACAGTCCATCTTTAAAAAATCCAAAGTGTTAAATCAATAGGGCCGAGGAAACTCGGGAGAGACAGCCGCTATTTCGGTTTGAACCGGACCATGCAGTAGATACAAAGTTGTCAAAGTTATAACAAGTAATGTGAAAGGTGTTTGAAAGGTCTATCCGGTTACCAAGGCGACTAGACCAAGAAATGATTTGCATTTTTAAAGCGATGCCTACCAGGCTACCACTATCCTCTTTGGAGGAAAAATAAGCGAACGAGAATTAATTTGAAACAAACTCAAAAAACATGAGTCAACCATTTCGCCCAACACAATAAAAAAAAAACACTGAAACTATTCTCGTACAAATGGATCACGTCTGACATCAAAACTAGGCCAGGTTTGGCCCTTGATATAGTTGAATAACTATCCAAAAAGGGATACAACTAGCTAGGTAGCTCACAACTCATGTCGATTCAATGGAGACCCCGATGGAGACACAATTGTGAATCGTTTCTCACTGTACTGTTGATTGTTATGACACAAGCGACGCGGAATCTTATACAAATAATACAATCACATGCAATATTGCACTCACAAAAATCTACATCAAATATGAGTATGTAATATATATAGTGTGATATATTGACTGCGCGCAGCAGAAATTTTGTATTAATATCTTTATGTAGCACATATAATGTACCATTTATATTATGTAGGTCTATACGATTCGTTATTGCAAGGCCCAAAAGTATCAAGTATTTATTGGATTGACGTTATAAGTACACAGGATAGCATTACCGATATCTGGGAGCTACAGCCCCCCCCCCCCCCCACCCTCCTCCCCATACGAAAGAGCTTCAAGATTACAACCAAAAAAGGGTAAGCGGGAAAGACAAAGGACAAAAATAAATAAATAACAAATAAAGATTGAAAGGAAGAAATGAAGAAGTAAAAGGGGATTCTTTTTTATGGTGTCATGGTTAAAAAGTTCCTAATTAGCACCCCTACTCCACAGGTAGGCCAGTGGTTCATGCCGATTATAGAGATTGCCTTAGTTCTGGGTTCGTAGCGTTGAACTTGGTAAGTGTTTGAAAACGAAAGTTTGTATACATGTATATATTATATATATATAGTTGACGGTTAAAGCGGGAGGATATATATAATTGCACACGCTTTTTCCGGAGTACGTAGATTCGGAATAATGATCTAATTCGACTAAATGTCTATATTATACCCTTGCATGATACTTGAAAATCACAATATCTCAAATCTACATGCGATGCAATTACAGCTCAGTTTATAATATTTAATCATGGATATTTAACGAGTCCCTAATCAAATTTGATATAGTTATCGAACTCATAAAAATATGTATACTCACGCCTTTACGAGATCGAGCGTTCCCAAGGTTGATGGTTTCCCAAAACAGTGATCACCAAATTCCCTGATTCACCGGCTGAGTCTCTGCTGCACACTGCAAACTTTAGAAGAACTCAATATTATATCACAAACTCCAGTGCACACTTGCCTTGTGCAGAGTGACTTGTAAGGAGGTAAACAAGCTGGGAACAGGATTCATTTCTATACGAGACAAACTATTCTGCACCAGCGATTGACTCGCCTGGGAGACGCTTTTGTCTGTGCGAAAAGTACCTTGGCTCAATTTTCAACAATGGAAATTATCGTGTTATGAAACAGCAGAATTGGCCGATGGTACTACATGTAGTAGTAATCGAGTGCAAAGTTGAATAGGCCTTTTGTAAATTGAAAGTTTGTGTTAACTCGCATAAAGTTCGAGGCTTAAACCAGATATTGCATTGTTTTGTCTATTTATTTAATAACACTGCGTGGGCGGAGTGTTTCCGTTTGTCATACCTCTGCATGCGAGCAAGGATTTTTGTGTGCATGTGCCATGGAACATAGCCTGTTCAGAATGAATATAATAATAATAATGTAAACAATAATACTAGCAATTATGCATGCTATATGCCCTCTCTATAGCAATGGAACAGACTTTTGTGGGATAATTACATTGACTGATTAGTGACTAAGATAATTAAAACAAGAAAGTATATGACAATGGAATACGTACACTTACTTATTTCCATCAGTTATGGAATTATGACATGGCATTAATATTTATACGAAACTCGATCAGATAAAGAATAATCGTATAACGAAAGGAGCGTAAAGACTAGAAAACGTAAAGAAACATTAAAGAGCTCAATTTTAAGTGATATGTGTGATTTATTTCTTTAGTGTTTTAGCCCAGGAAGGGTTGATGACCTACTTGTGCATTAAGGAAGTGGCTTTCAAAAGACCAACAATGACTGGAAACTTCAAACTTTCGAGGAAAACCCATTAAAACTCCACAAATCACCGCAGTATCAATTTGTGTTTTAACGTGTAAACAGAAAGTTCAGCAGCCAGTCATGCAAATGGCTTGTCTGCTCCAATCTTCTCTTGACTACTCTCTATTGCATGTCCTCTCACAATATTTCCTTTTGTATGCTTTTGACAGAGATTATCCACCGGACCACACATTACAAAGTTGTTATACAGTTCTAAATTACATTAAGTATTATCTTTTGCCATAACAACATTCAGAATTCAAGTAGTTTTGTATTATATTTAAAAGCATTTCTATCAATCGACCCATGTTTGTACACGTTTATATGAGAAGATAAAGTTGCATGTCTTCCCCTTTGAAATGTCAAATGGACCACAATTTTAGAATCAATTCAATCTTTATGACCAAAGTTGTCTAATTCTGCATGGAGTATTCCTTCACGTTGTGCCTTGATAAATATTACTTTCACTTTTGCCATGGTATGCCTGAACCAACAATGAAATAAAAGCGAAATTACAAGTTTTTATTTTTTTATTTTATAAAACAAAACGACACAAAATAATTGTGGTTGTTTTAGTTTTGATGGCGTGTATCATTCATTAATGAATATTTACGCTGTGAAAGATATCAGTAGTATTTTTAAAGGTAACTTCTCCTTTTTTTCTTTAAAAAAAACTAAATCTTTAAAGGCAAATTCCTCCATGTTTAATACTAGGTCCCTATATCATATACTTCAAAGGAAATGAATGCAAATTTCGATGCCCCTTTTTCGAAATATTAAGATACAAATATTAATAAGAAAGATGACTAATAACATACATAAATAAGCATTTTTTGAAGGCTAAAAGATTAATCTCCTCTGAAGGCAGCTGGGATACATTGACCTCGATCATTTGAGGTCAAAGTTCGCAAGGTGTAGTTCAGTTTTCCCTTTCTTGTAATTTGTCTAGACAGTGGAGACCACACAGCAATATTTCCTGAACCTCAAAATACAAAATGAATGATTAGTTCACCCGAAATATTGTTAAAATCAAGGAGTAACCAGTTGTCGAGATGATGTAAAATGTTTGGTTGGTTATTTGTTTTGTCCCCTCTTGCTCTTTCCTAAAGAAAACTAAAATTTGTCATCATATATTCGAGTCACCTATACGATTAAATTTGACCAGTTGTGATTCCAAATCTACATCAAGAAATAATTGCTTATCAGAACTTTGACTTTAATTATTCTTCCAAATAATTAATTTTTGTTTTAATAAATGGCCCTTTTACTATTAAGGGCCTGCGAAAGAGCAGGAGATCCTGCAATTGACCTAAGACACTGTACTGAATCAATTTTCTCACTATATATTATATACATATATTTATTTGTATATATGAATAATTTCATTTCCGAGGGGAGGAATAAGGAAATGACACTGAATTATGATCACAATGATCATATATTTTATTCTCTCTATTTCAAGCAGCGATGTTAAAGATAGATTTGCCTTTCTTTCTTTCTTTCTTTCGTGAATATCCACTTAAATTTCTCATTATTATAATATGTTATAATCTGAACAGATCATTGATAATAATCAGAGTATTTGTTACTTTCATCGATTTGAAATTGCTCATTGAAATTTATCATTCTCACTACTGCTTAGTTCATTATTCACTCTTATTCTTTACTTATTTTCTGTTATATGTTACTATATGTTTTAATGTCAGTCGATGAAGTTTATATATTATTTATATTGTTCAAGTAGTTTGTATCTTCATATATGTTGCATTTATTTACAGGGCCCCATGGAACAGTAGTTTGCTTACTGACGGGGCTACCCTGTTTAAATAAAACGGAATAAAATAAAGAAATAAATAATGAACGTACACGAGATAAGATGTAAAACTTCAAAATAAAAATAACATAATTTCGAGTCCCTGCAAATGATGTTTTTTCCCTCCAATTGTTGAGCCCTCCACATGCTATACATAATAATCTTGACAAACATTAACAAATCAAATATATGTGCATGTTAAAACACATACAAAATAATCAAACAACAATTGTAGCAATTGCCACTTTACAGCAAAATGTATTTCCATTCCAGATAGACGTACAACATATTTCTCATCTTTATAATATTATACAACTTTTATTTTTTCAACATATCAAAAAGCGGAACAAAAATACTATTCAGTTTACAAATAAACATCTGCAAATGATATGTTGGTGGCCCGAAATATTGGATGGCGATATTAAGTCTAAATGTTGTATTGCCAAAATACTGGCAATTTCAAAGCTCAAGAAGATGCGTATATTAGTACTACACTGCATTATTACAAAATTAACTTGACATGGTGGCATATATTAGATCGAGAGCTTATCTGCAATGAGTTTCTATTTAGAGAATCGGTATTTAACATCTTGAATATTTGCTTTATTTACAGATCTAGAATATATACAGAAATGTTTAATAACATTGCGGGCATCTTTTGAAAGAAAGACATTATCGAGAATATAAAAGATTAAAACATTTATATATAAAATCTACAAGGCAGAGAAAAGGAAACTGAAGAGAACAAATAACATGAAGAAGAAAAAAGAACCTAAAGAATGAACGAAAGCAAGAAAGCAAGAAAGAAAAAAGAAAAAAAATAGAAAGAAGGGTCAAAATTGTGTTTCATCATTCCTAGTCAATGTGACATCCTTTTAGTATTTCCTATTTGCGCCCTCTAAAGTTCAAGCTTTGGTAGAAAATAAGTCACGTAACTAATGAAAACAACTTTGACTTGTCTTCGGATTCATGTCGTCTTGAGAGGGTTTTTTTCCTCTAAATTGTCATAATTTGTATTGCCATTTGTTCAGAAATGACTTCAAATCGGAGGGGTTCAGATACCAAAAGCAGGGAGAATGTGGCTTTTCTCAAGACGCGAGTACAAGAGGTAAAGTGTACATTACCGATTTTGCAAGGGCAGTCCCGTACGTTAAGAATTATGTTGCCTCGTTAAATAAAATGGTGGGCATTTGTTGTTACTATGAGTTTGTGATTGAAATAGTCTGATGGAAAGTGTTTATAGTTATAGATCGCAAAGTAATTCTAAGAATCCTAGTCTATACGCTTTATAATTCCTTTATTACAAGCTAGAAGAAATGAAAGCTAGATCTATTCTTCGAATTCTTTGGAATTGAAATGGAAATAATTTTTATAATTTATTGGATAAATCATAAAGAACATAGACCCTCTAGTCTAGATCTAGGCCTAGAATTATACTTATAGAAATCTTCTTTTTCTTCCTCTGTAAATGCTACTTCATACAACAAAGATTACGCACTGCAGTGTGGTGTGTGCCATGTCCAAAATGTGTGTAGGTCTAGGCCTCAATCCAGGTGCAAAATATACAGTGATGATGTATACTGCAGAGATATGATCTTCCTGATCTTGAGAGTCTGATGTCCAATCCATTTTCATATCTCAAATGGAAGCGGTTGATTAAGTTCAAGATTAAAGACGCTGTACATGCCAAGACTGCTGTTGGTGTACTCTCCAAGTCGTCCCTTAATTATTGGTCAGGCAAGATACCTCTGGATCCGCATCTGCTCTATCCACAACATTCTCCGTCTTACATCATACGGCAAGCTCTTTCGCTGAGGGCACAACTTCTCTCCAACACATATTTGGTTCAGACAAGATTGTGCAAAATCCAGAAGACAGCTGATCCACTATGCCTCCTGTGCAAAGGTGTTGATGAGACAGTTGAACACTTTATAGCATCCTGTCCGACTCATTTTCAGATACGCCATGACTTTGTCTCCAAAGTAAATGAATGTCTTCAGGATTACCCATTGTGTGCGTCACAATATGATGACCGTGATCCGTGTTTATTTACCAATGCTACTCTTCTCCCACTTGATCCTGTCCTGCCACTTACTACATAAAATGCACCTATCGCGATCAACTGCTATCAGTCCATTACCTTGATGTTTACCTTGTGCTCCTGTTTAGTTATATGTCTTGCGGCCTATGGGATCGCTGATCTCGGAAAAAGCAGAGGAAGAACAAGAAGAAGAAGAAGAAGAAGATGTGCTGTTAAAAACGTGGACTGCGATGTGCTGCCATCACTAGTTGGACGCTTCCTTCAATGCCCTTTTAAAGGCATCCAGAGAAAGGAAGTCTGCAGGATCCTTCTTGAGGTTGTTCCACTCTCTACTACAGTGTAGTACGGGGGAAGAAGGATGAGAGGAAAGTCTGGTTGTTGCAGTAAGGTGTCCATAAGCGAGAGCTGTGTGTCCCCTGGTGCGTGATGATGATTCTGTTTACAAAAGTGATTACGGTTAGACTTCGTGCATTGCTTTGTAGGAGCTAGAGTGAGAAATACCCTCCTGGCGCTCCCAATTATTACCCTACTCTAATGCGATAGTGTACTAGAGTCTACTAGTCTATACATGGGCGCTTGTTCAGAAACCTATCCAAAATTTGACCCGTAACTCCGGCGTGGAGATACCCTACTAAAACATACCCAAAATGAAGTAAATATTCATTACATGTCCAAATAAATATCATGATTTAAAATTTGTTGTGTTAATTACCTGTTTTGTGTCAATTTTCTTGTTATTTTTGGAGCATTTTTCGGATAAACGTTGATATAAGTATACACTTTTTCACAGGTTTCACGGCAAACCGCTACACAATACATCTTACAAGTGCATACCGATGGTGGGTTGCAGGCGGGCGCGTGCCTGTGTGAAGTTATCTACCGTAATGTCTCAGATCCTCACTACGGTAGATACTAATTTCACTAAAAATCTGTACTTTAGTGACAATTGATGACACCTAAATAGCAATAAAATACAATTTTGTCAACTTACCGATGTACAGTGTATATAACTTATAAGAAAGAATAATTTGAAAATTCAAATCGTTAGTCTACTGTCAAACCCGCCGATCAGCCACATTGTATTCATCGTGTGCATTTGTGTGTTTAGTATTGACTATTCATCTGTGCAGTTGCTGCCTATTAGCACGTAGTACAGCGCTAGAGGTCAATACGCATTATAGCATTGACTCTCTATGCTTTGCTGGAGTGTCTAGACCCTATTACTAATACTATGATGATGAAGAGAAAGCCGAGCTCGGCGGAGGATGGGTGAGATTGAGGTAGATTTAAATAAGACAAGTCAAAACTGAAGGGAAAATGGGAGGATGCTGTTGCCATTGAAACAAAATAAAAATGAAATTGTTTTAATTTCTGATTTCGACTCGAAGTCATAAAGGGAATTTCAGGCTGAGTTCAGACTGCAATTTTCTGTTTAGATCTAGTAATATTGTAATTGCATTTGGTTGAGTTTGGTAGTTCATGACCATCACTATGAAATTTGTTTTATTCGTTAAAGTGATTAATGAAAAGCATTTACAGTAATTAAATACCACTCTTAAAATGCATCCTATTTCAGCTTACTTTAAAGTCGACGCAGACTGTATACATCATATTGCTTATTTTCTGTTTTGACTTTATAGCTTGAATCTGAAGTGACTTCTTTAAAGAAAAGACTGGATGGCTTGAGAAAAGCTAAGAATACAACCGTACTCAAGAAAGAGAAGGAGTATGTTTCTGTTGGTGCATCAGATTCAAATAGAACTAGTAAAAGGTAATCTTATTCATAGAACAAATATTTATTTTTTTGTTGTCTTCTCTGTTTCCCTACCTTCTCATTTTCTTCCTCAAGATTCATAGTCTTAGACTTTTAAAAAGACAGATTGATGTTCATATTCTTTGATATATGAAATGATAAGTATTCATTTTTTTTTCTGTGAAATATTCCCCCTTCTTTAATAACCTATTCTCACCCCACGCCCACCCCTTCTTTCTCTCTCTCTCTCTCTCGCTCTCTCTCTCTCTCTCTCTCGCTCTCTCTCTCTCTCTCGCTCTCTCTCTCTCTCTATCTTCTCATATGTTGCATCTTTCTTCTTTGGTATTACTTAAGTAAGTTGCAAGTTGAGGAAAAAAAAAACTTATATGAGTTTTAGTTAAAAATAGTTTTTATTAAACATTTTCACATGAGATAATTTACATAATTGAATTCCATGTTTATTTTAATTTATTCGTAATGAGTGAATTTGAAGAGTCTAATTTTATTATAGATTTTTAAAATGTTCAGATATATCAGTGTGTCCTGCATTGTTGTGATCATAGTTTATCATGATTAAAACCTTGATCAAAACAAGATTAACTAGAACAAAGGAGAATCTTTTTTACCCCCTTGTTATCTGTGCTATCAGACCATCAATCTCAGAAGATAAGAGCAGTGAATTACAGAAGAAAGTGAAAGATCTGAGTCTTCAACATGCAGATGAGATGAGTGCCCTCAAGAAAAAACATAGTGCAGACCTCCAGAAGGTGCAAGTAAGTGAAATACAGCCAATCATGGCTCTGAAGGCCACTTTAGAAAAACAGAAAAAGTGACCCTGTGATCTTTCAACACCATATATTTCCTTATTCCTTATATAAAACGAGACAATATAGGTGACCTTGATAGACAGTTGGACGCAATAGGCGCATCTTCATCATCTCGAATTTTGCCAAATAGCCCGCTATTTCTGATTTGGGAAATAATCTCGAAGTTACAAATCGCGTCTTCATCAGCTCGAGATTCGACCTCGAAACTTGAAACTCGACCTTGAGAAATTAGCGTGAGATATTTGCTCAGTGTTCGCGCATAGTGCGAGTCTTCGGTCTGGTGAAGAAGCCCCGGACAAATAGCTGGATATTTTGCCAAATAGTGGGATATTTTGCAAACTATCCCAAGATATCTTGGGATGACAATCCCGACCATGTATCCCTCTAATTGCAACTTCGGGCTGATGAAGACGCAAATTAGCTGGATAGTTCAAATAGCGGGATATTTGGCAATCTCGAGCTAGTGAAGACAGGCCTATTGAAGCGTAATTGGCCTGTCATGACTTTGGACTTTAGTTGTAATGCAGACTTTGTTTGTTGGATTGTTTGTTTATAAATGTGTGTGAATTTTTTCAGACCATTCAGTTTCATTACATTTTTATAAGATCCACATTAAATCATTAAACATTATTATTAGCAAGTCAGGTTGGCAATTAAGTTTACCGGTAGTTCTTTTGATTCCATTGACCTACAAGAAATCAAACTATGTAAAATGTTTGAAATGAAAGTTTTGAAAAGGCAAATAAACATACAAATACAATTTTAAAATTAATGAAATACATTTTTTCAATGATTAATTTTGAAGAATGAGATTTGTTGCAATGTGCTACATAAGTAATTATAAGATGGGTAGAAGAATCCCTGCAATCTGATTGGTCAATTACCATGTAATTATTTTTACTGGATGCACGTGATATTGGCGATCGATACCACCGATATCCTTCTTTTTAAAATAATTCTCTTTTTTTTTTTTTCTAATATATTTTTTTTTTGATAATTTTTTTTGTTAATGATTTTTTTTTAATGATTTTTTTGGTGATAATTATTTGTTTTTCGTGTTTTTTGATAATTATAATCTGTTTAAAAAAAAAAAAATTCTAGAATTTTTTTTTTTCTTCTCAAGTTTACATTTGTAGTTAATGTGCACTGACAATTTTTTTTTTTTTTTTTTAAATTTCATGATAAGTTAAAAATCATACGTCCGGTAAAAAAATCATGCGTCCGGTAAAAATTATCATGCGTCCGGTAAAAAAAATTACCGGACGCATGATTTTGCCATGCATCCGGTAAATCTGTAAAATAACAAAATTTTTGTATTTTTGACAATTTTGGGGGCCCCATCTTATAAAACAGATGATGCACAGGTTTAATTCGTGGGTCGGTGGAATTGTGTGCACGCGGTACCTTTGAATTTGGTCTAAAACCATTCAAAGGTACCTTGTGCACACAATCCCTACCGACGCACTCAAACCTGTGCATCATTTGTATATTTATTCATTTTTTTCCACACAAATACAGCCAATCTGTGCTTAAAGGCCACCAAAGAAAAACACTAAAAAATGGCTACTGTAGACAGTTGCCTCTCAGTGGATCTGAACTATACATGTTCTTTATTTAGATTCTAAAATAGGAGGATGTAGATGAGATAGGGGATAATGGGATAAAGATGTCAACTATATATACAGGGGGGTGTTCCACAAAGATTCTAAGTCAAACTTAATTCTAAGTTGGACTTAGATATTATGAAGCGCCATTTGTAGCCTCATAATGAAATATATTAAAAAGCAAAAATTCAAGTATTTCAGACTTTTCATAAATTCCACATCAAGAGCATGAAATCTCCCATGACAATAGAAAATATGAATGATTTGAATCAACATTTTATGCCTTTTAAAATAACTTTTACAAAATATTTTCAAAGATGCTAAAGGCTTTCCATAATTGTCCAACTTAGAGATAGGTTCAACTTAGGATCTCTGAGAAACATCCCCCTGGTGGACCGTACAGAGAGGTGGCCAGTCGAACAGATTTGACTGTTTCTTTATGTGCAACTATCTACCAACATTTGAAAGTATACAGTGATAAGATAAATTTGATTGCAAGTTGTATTAAATGTGTTACTTGTATACTATCACAGTCTGAGAGAGTCCAACCCACTCCCCCTGAGAGTTGTAATCATGAAGAGGAGATACTTCAGCTCAAGGGTGAAGTCACTGAACTGAGAGAGAAGAACGCCAAGTTAGAAGATGTGAACTCGGCGCTCAAAGCAGAAAATCTTTCACTTCATGATAAATTTGAGGAACTCTTCACAGAGCTAAGTCTTAAAGAAGCACAGTGGTGTGAAAAGGAAGAACAATTAAATTTAAAGGTATGGTATATCTGTGATGGGGGTAGGGGGGGGGGGGGAGGGGTGAAGTTCGTTTTTTTTAATAAATTTCTTTCTTATCAAAATTGTATTTTCTAATGTAACATGTAGTATTTAAACATAAAAGAAACAAGTTTCTTTTTTATATACACTGTATCTTGCCAATTTATGTATTACTATGTTCACAGAAAATAAAGTTTCAGCTGATTTTTTTTCTTACAGCTCAAGTTGCAATGGGGAGAGAAGTACAGAGAATGGATGGAAGCCACTGAGAAAAAGATTGCAGAGTTGCAACGAGCCAATGAATATTTGTAAGTGTTTTGTTTTCTTAACTTTTTTCTTCAAATCCTTTGTAGCTGTGTGTATAGACTTTGAATTACATTGATATTTAAATGAACATTACATGATTAAATGTTGTATTATCTTCTATACTTTTTACTTGCATTTTAATGCAGCAAACATTGCAAGTTTCCAGAATAATTTTTCATGTTCAAATTTCAATTTCATTTCTTTTTTACACTATTTAAACATCATCAAATGCATGACCCTAACAACTAAGGGATTAGTGTTTAATAATCAGTTTGGATAATTTGTTTGTTTTTTGTTTTGTTTGTTTGTTTGTTGCTTGTTTTCTGTGTTTTCATAAGATTGATCATCATAGCACTGATCATCATAGAGTAATATTTGAATTCTGTGGATCATATCTCCTAGAAAAATCAAAAGAGACACATATGTGTATGCATGTTAACCCTATACTGTTCCTCGGTGCCTCTCTCTCTCTCTCTCTCCCTCTTTTTATTATTTCCATTGCTTATGTTCTTATTTCCCCCTCCCTCCCATGCAGACGGACCTGCCTGAAATCTGGAGATTAGCAGTCTGAGCTGCGTTCTTCCCGTGTATCATCATTCCAAAGAGATCGGTATCTATCAGTATGGATTGGTTCCTTTACCAATCCTATTGTGAATATGACATTTCACTAGTTGATCAATGCACTTGTATCTCAACTCTTATCGTGACCAAAGATTTGTTAAAGGTAAAGACCAGTATTGGAAATGCCCCAAATTTCAAAAAATGAAATGGAAGCTCTTATTACCAATCATGTGAAAGAATATGTTTTGACTAATACATGATGATAAAAATTTTGCCAGGAAACCGCCTACTAATTGATATATTTGGTAAATTAGTTTATCTACATGGTCTGTGAGAGATAAACGCACGTGTCGCGCACGTGTGCGTATAGTCCCATATACATCTTGCTGTGTACAGTGCTTGTAACTTAATTTACGAAGACTGGCCCATATTTCTTATCATTTTGATGATTCCAGAACCTTGCAGTACACACCAATACCTATATGCTAGATAATCAACCTTTTCTGATCGATTCCACAACGTTTCTTTCACAATGCAAACGCATGACCATAACTGGTCTTTACCTTTAAGGCTGAAGGAATCTACTTTTCCTTTCCAAATTGGCAACTTTTATTCTTAAAATGTTTTTTCGAACATCCTCTTAAAATAATGCAACAACAACAAACAGAGTTGCCAATTTAAGAAAGGGTTGGTTTGCTCGATGTACATGTAGTGTTTAAGTTTAGGTGTGCAGGCTGAATATGAACCTTCAGATCGTCCTCAAACACTTGGAGTTACAGCAACAAGAAGGAAAAAACACCTTTCTATAAGAAATCTCACCCATGATTTTTCTGAATATTCCTAATATTTATATAAAGATGCCAATTTGTAGAGGTGTCGTGGTCCGTGATACGTCACCGGAGTTCGGATCACATGGTCTGCGGTTCAAGTCTCGCCGCAGCACTAATGTCCTTTTGCAAGACATTAATATGCTTTTGCCACACTTGACTCAGGTGAGGTAAATGGGTAGTACCTGAATGAATTCCTTGAAATGCTAGAGCGCCATATTGGCAGCCATGTTAATAACTGTGGAGCACCAGAGTGTCAAGTCTGACAGATATGAGCCCTGTACAAGAACCCACTATTATTTTTATTATATACCGGTATAATGATTTTGCACATGCCTATATCTTGTGAAAGTGATCAGAGATTTGAATGTCCTGTTTGCCTTAAAATATGTTCATTAATTGCACGGTTAAAAAAGGGAACTATTCACTCGTGACATTTGTGACATTCATTTCTGTCTGTATGCTTCATTTTATTATCTAGTCTCACAATGCAGCACCTTAATTGAGTATGAAAAAAGAGAAAAATCATACCCAATTATTTTGTAGAAAATAGAGTGGAGTATTTATAGGCATATAAGGACTCATTTCTATCGTGACATTTGACCTTCAACTTTATTTGAAACAAATTGTTACATGAAAACGTCAGAAGTATGTAGGAAATTGAGCTTTCAAAACAAACAGTATTATATTACAGTGATCATGGTGTGATTCCAATGAATTTGTATGTGATGTTGAGAGGGCTTTTGAAAGGGTGTGTTTGTACTTGAAGATTTTGAATAATGACAGGAGAATTTCTCTCTGAGGTGCATTATAAGTTGTGATAATTTATCATGAAAGCTAGGATTGGAACTGAGCTATAAAGTCCAGATCTACAATGACTTGGTCAAATTCTGATTTATATAAAATACCCTCCCATGCCATAAGTATTGCAACATGATGAAATTCGTTAAATTTGTGGTTAAATTTGTGTAGATGGGAACATTGATAACGCCAAATATCGAGATATTCTGGACGCCCACTTGTTTCCATCCATTGCTAACATCTTTGGCAACGCGCAACACCCGTTCGTCTTCCAGGATGACAACGCACCGGCACACAGGGCAGCCAGGATGGACCAATGGTATGACGAAACTGGCGTCAACAGGGTGCAGTGGCCGGCGCAATCACCAGATGCTAACCCGATAGAGAATCTGTGGGATGACATCAAGAGAGCCAACACCAAAGACCGACCAACCACGAGGGAAGGTTTGGTCCGCTCTATCTTCAGGGCCTGGGGCAGCATCACCCAAGAAAGATTGCAAGGACTCTACGCGACGATGCCAAGAAGGATGCGCGCCATCATTAGAAGGCGAGGATATCCAACAAAATACTAGAGACTCATGAATCTTACATGAAAAATGACTATTGATATATCAATAAAATGTGCCTGATAGTATGATAAAAAATGATGCACTACATATTCATTAAAACAGCACTCATTTTCAATTATTTGTCTCCTGTGTAATGTGTGTGTCTATGTTGCAATACTTTTGGCACGGGAGGGTATGTGTGTTTAACATATTATATTTGTATCTATGTTGCATTCATTGACATTGTATATAGAAAGAAAAATGTATCTGTGCAATGTATCACTTGGATAATATAATGATCCCTTTTATTCTGTTATAAAGATTCTATTAGCGAGGGAGTAGTATAGTACAAAATAAATAAAGCAACAAATCTAAAAATATCCCTCCTGGTTTAATTACGATATTTGCACCAAAAATGCTGACTCACAAAACAAAATGATTTGATCAGCTTTAAGCAAGTGCTATATAGAATGGGATATTTTATCATTGGAAACCCCTACAGACAAATTTGTCCTTTTATCATTGACTGGGTAAAAATAGCTTAAAGTGTACCAATCCTCTAATAAATAATTTGTGTACAACTAGAATATATAAAATAAACCTTTTAAAAATTTCATCCTATATGGGCCAACAATTATGTACAGAATAAAGATTAAGATAAAGCTGCTCAGATGGAACCTAAGTCAGGTTTATTGCAGGCTTTATTTTGAATGTTAACACTTTCACAAATATCAGTGTTTTACTACATCATGTGATGATCTATATAATATCTTGTACATGTATTTTATTATAACTTGTTATGATAAACACAAAGATCTTTTACTTTTATCGATAACATTTTTGTACTGTTGTCGTTTATGTTTGTTAACATGTAGAAATTGAAGTACATGAAGTATAGAAATCTACACACATGTATTGCATTTCCATCATGTGAATGTGATTTAATCAAAGTTGTATTTATTAATATATTACTGCAGTCTGTGCTTCCTAATTCTTGAACAATTATGATGAACTCAAAGTTGATCATACTCTCTGTGCAGAGTCAAAAGGGTGTCAACTGATACAGTGTTACCTTCTGCAAACATGACAAAAAATATACTCTTTATGACACATGTATGATTAATGTATGTTCAATCTACCAGTCATGTATGCAATATAAATTAAAATATATTCATTTGATGTACCAATAACATTAATTGATGACTCTTGAAATGGATTTCATAATATTACAGGAATTATAATCCAATGTCATCATATATGTTACCCTTGTTATGTGTATTACGCATGTGCCACCACAAGACATGGCTTTCTTTGATCTTCTTCTTCTTCTTCTTTCTCTTCCTCTTCCTCTTCCTCTTCCTCCTCCTCCTCCTCCTCCTCCTCCTCCTCCTCCTCCTCCTCCTCCTGGCTCCTCCTCCTCTTCTTCTTCTTCTTCCTCCTCCCCTTTTTCTTCTTCCTCCTCTTCTTCTTCTTCTTCTTCTTCTTCTTCTTCTTCTTCTTCTTCTTGTTCTTGTTCTTCTTCTTCTTCTTCTTCTTGTTCTTGTTCTTGTTCTTCTTCTTCTTCTTCTTCTTCTTCTTCTTCTTCTTCTTCTTCTCCCTTTGACCTCCTTCATCTCTCTGTTCATCATTTTTCTTCTTCTGCTTCTAATTCTCCTTCTCCATTTTTCCTTCATGTCTGATATTAGTTATGGCACTGGTTTTTTTAACTATGACCAAATAGCTTAATGACCCTTTGACAGCCTGAAACTTTACAAAGATAAAGAATTAGAAATCAGTTACAACTTTTTCTTGTAGCATGGACCTAAGTTAACCTCCCATAGCTTAACGAAAAAAATTCAGCGTTGCTTTATGTGCATGAGGTATCCCTGAACAGCTAATTGTTTACGGAATTTTGTAACAAAATTGACATACCTTTTTTGTTGGAGCCGAAAAAAATATATACCCACAAGCAATATGTTTTTTTTTCTATTGATGATTAATGAGCATGGGTGGATCTAAAAGAAAGTTAACAGTACTCTGAATTAACTCCTGTATTTTGATAGAACAGGGCAATTGAAAATGGTGTTTCGGACGTTACATTTTCCGTAAACAATGTAGGCCCTCATTTAACCCACTAGAACAATCATTTAATGAGATTGTTTATGGTTTGAATAAGCTTATTAGTTACTCCAAGTCATTAAATTAAAAGAAAATATAATTTAATTGTAGTAGCGCTTATATTATAAATATATTCAAAATTTGAAAAAGTTGTCTCATTTTCCGTAAACAATTTTGTAACGTCCAAAACAAATTTCAATTTGAAGTAGCAGAAAATAAATGAACTGCAGGATTTATCTTTCGTAACATTTTTTAAACATTTCATGGCGGCTACCCACCAAAAAAAAGAAATTTGCAATACATCATTACAATACTATTTTATAGTTAAAACCAATTTTCCGTTAACAGTTGTAACGTCCGAAACAAATGTAACGTCCGAAACAAAAAATATCAAAAATGTGATGATAATCCATATTTGAGGGTATCTGGAGTGAATAAATCATTATGAAATAAGTTATTATAAGTCTTAACACAAGTCAAAACACAAATCAGGTCTTTCAAATCCAATAATTTTGTGTAAACTCAAGAAGGGTGTTTCGGACGTTACACTATTTGATTGTTAACACATAGTTTGCAAATTTCAACTAATTTTCGATCATATGTGCAAGTTACGATTTCACAATGCACACTCCTGTTAAAAACACTATTTTGATAATTTCATTTAGATCTAAATATACAAATATGAAGAAATATGATGCAAAAAATCAAATTTTCCGTAAAATATCTAAATTTTCTGCAAAATTGACTTATAAAACATAAATATTGAAGCCACACTTTGTGGTGCGAGGCATTCCTGGCTGCTTTAGTATATCCTTAATTGTAATTTATCAGAAAAAATCTCAATAAAAGTGACTCATAAAAATTATTCAGCCATTTTAACAGCACTTTCTGTTATGCTGTTAGCACGTTTCGGATGTTACATTAAACTGTTAACAGACATTTTCATAATTTAACTGGTTCAAATGAGGGGCAAAGATAGATGTGAGAATAGCACATTTCAATTTTTCAACCTCTCCTCTTACTATTTACATTGCTGTGTGTTTGCAAATCATCACGTTTTCATTTTTACAGAGGTTCCAAATTATGTCATATAACCAAAGATTGTATGGTCAATCTAAACTATTTGGTAGGTTACAAAAGCTCAAAATCACCCACTTAAGCAATACCCAGTGTACATGTACATGACACGGGTATGATACAGGTATATAAAGTTGATAATATCAAACAAATTAAAATGTTTTTCTAAAAATGTATGGGAAATATGGATTTTCATTTGAAAATACCTTTTAAAAAGGGCACTCAGTACACGTAACTAATCTGTGTAGAAAGTACATACATGTATAAAAGAAAAGGGCATTACCAGTAATACCTTATTTAATGATCCTAAACATATACATGCAGTATCTTCCTCAAATCTATGTATACATACAAAATGTATAAGCTAGTGTAGGGATTTATTTTGAACTTCTGAAACTCCCCTTCATATCCATGATTCATCCCTTTCATATTAATAGGTCATCCCTCATTCACATTCACCCTTTTCATCCACCATCCTTTCATCTGTCTATCTCTCTCTCTCATTGGTTTCAATGTTCACCTGATGCAGTCAAGCTTATATAGTATAATTTACATATACTATGAATATTCAATATATACCCTTTGTTTATGTTTGAATATTCAAGAATACTTTGTGATGTTGATTTATACTTGTATGGGACTATATGAATATTTATTGATTTATTCTACTTTGCATGGAATGTATATGGAATGCTACATAGAATGCTGTAATGCTTTTACACATTAAAACCTGGTCAGTTAGCTAGTAGTTATCAATCCTACAACATGTCTGCTGGGCTGCCTCTGTGTTAAGAGTGCTAGGAATTATCTGTTAGAACCGCAACCCTACACTAGTGTGAAATATAAATGGGCTGTCCGTTTTTTTTTCTTCCCTCTACAAAATGTCAAAGTTGGGGGTGCGGCGCTGCGGCCTTATCGCCGGCAAATACGGTACATGTTTAACCTACACTGTATATTGTTTGTCACCTGTAATATAGGCACAGCAAGAGTTAAGATCTATCAACCAACCAACCAACCAATCAATCCATCCATTCATCAATCGGTCATCAATTAAATAAATAAATAAATAAATACTTATTTAAGAGCATTAAAACATATTGTCGTTTGAAACAGCCTCCTAATACAAATAGTGGTAAAGGATGATTGTTACTACAGTAGTATTATAACGTAAAACATACACAATTTTAAAATACATCAAATATGTCTCATTCTCGAGATGTACATACATTAGGATTCACTTATTTCTTATTACCGTACTTACATGACTGGGGGTACTTTTTTATAGTTTTATTTTTTAAAAGATTTGTCAATGTTTCAGTGCTTACATACATGTATGTGTTAGTGATATTATTGAATGAAACACTATATAGTTGAAGGCAAAGAACATTAGCAAGCTGATTAAACATCTATATTGTAGAGTTTGTAGAAATTGATGATCTCATTGAAATGTTAGCATCGTGTAACATCCGAAACAAACCATAGTATACATTTCACACTGTTGTTCATAACATGCAATAAAGAGTATGTTTCTAAGTGAATTTTCTAAGGAGTTTTGATGACTACAATTGCTATTAGCTTCATATTTCACTCTGTTAGATCACATAAGCATTTTTAACTACCGGTACACGTTCTTGAAATGAATAATATACCTTACATAAATTGAGTGGTCGATGAAGACAAACTTGGTATACAAGTATGTGCTAAACTAATTAAAACTGCACAATTTTTTTCCATAAATGTTACAGAAGTATTTTTCTGCAAACAATTAATGTAACTGAGGTCAATAATACCTAAAGAAAAGCAATTAACTTGAATAAAGTTATAATGTTAACAGTGTGTAACGTCCGAAACATCAGTGGTGTGCCATATGAAAATTATTAGGCAATGCACTGGTTCCCAATTTTTTTGCATGTATTTACTTTATATCATCAGTTGTTATAATAAAATAAGTTTGACCTAAGAAAAAAGCATTTTACCTATTGAAATAAAAACTTGTTATTGTCAAAACCCTAATTTAGGGCTATTTTTCACTTTCAAGGGATACAGAATCTGTATTTTTCAAGATAGAAACTCAACAATTTGCATGAATAATCTCTGAAACATATTCTTAAAGACCCAACATATTTAAAGGTGTAGTTAATAGCAAATGAGTTTTATATCACAGTTATTAGATATGCTATAGTTCACAATAAAATTGTAAAAACTCAAAGTATTCATATCTGGTGAATAAATAGGAGATAGATTAAGGTCCAGAATTTGCATTTCTCAAAAATATGATTAGTCCTGATCCTATAAATACAAGTTTGAAGTGAGTGAACATAATTTCATTTTGGACCCATTTGTGGACACATTTGGTATAAGTTAAAAAAACCAGTGCCTTATAACAAATGCACGCTTAGCTATTGATGCTCAGGTATATGCATGCTGTAAGCATTAATCCGATGTCATGAGAGCATGTGTACGTACTAATTAGAAGAAATAAAATGGATCTGTGACAGAGATATCGTAAAGAATTAGCTAAGGGACCGGGAAGAGCCAGGAATGTGACTCTGATCAAAGAAGATTGTGAGGGTGTGGTGAGAGTGAATGCCGGGGGTGGGAGGAGTGGAGGAATCGAGACTTATAGATCGAAAGAGAGAGAGAGACTGCATGCATGGAGAAAGACAGAGGGAGAAAGAGAGACTGCATGGAGAAAGACGGAGGGAGAGAGAGAGACTGCATGGAGAAAGACGGAGGGAGAAAGAGAGACTGCATGGAGAAAGACGGAGGGAGAGAGAGAGACTGCATGGAGAAAGACGGAGGGAGAAAGAGAGACTGCATGGAGAAAGACGGAGGGAGAGAGAGAAACTGGAGAAAGACGGAGGGAGAGAGAGAGATAGAGACTGGAGAAAGACGGAGGGAGAGAGAGATAGAGAGACTGGAGAAAGACGGAGGGAGAGAGAGAGATAGAGACTGGAGAAAGACGGAGGGAGAGAGAGACATATTTAAAACAAAAATTGGTCCCGAAATTTGGGGGGTAAGGTCATCTTTTTTAGGTCATCTATTAGGTTTAAAAAAAAAAAAAAAAAAAAAAAAAAAAAAAAAAATTCAAGGGGGAGGGGGGGGGGGGGTTCCCGAAAAAAATACACATAAAAAAACCTCAAGGGGGGGGGGGTTTAACCCCCCCCCTGCCTGTCCCCGTGAATAAAGATCTGTTCCATTATTTCAAAATCCTGAAACATCGACACTTTTCAACTAATTTGGTGCAGAAAACAAATGGCAGGTATCCTTGCAGTGTATGACATGTCTTATGCGTGCGTGTGACATCGCACATAAATGCAAGTTGGTGATTCCCCATCTAACTACGCGTATTAGAGTTACGATTTTCAAAATATTATAACTTTCTCATTTATTGTATTTCCGATGTTTCTCATACTTACACCAATCTACTTTAGAAAATGTCTTTTAATCCTGTTCTCCTTCCTCTCAAAAAGTGTTCCTTTCTCGATCTCAATAACTTCTCTCTTTACTCCTCTCCCATTCTCCCTTGCTATAATATCCCTCATTGCATCCATCCAATAATATTGAACTCCCACTTGATTTCTCCACACCTCCACATTTTCCAGTTCATGCACTGTATCTCTTCTTCAACTACGTGTAGATTCAAATGTGACTCGAAATCTATTACATAAATTACACCCAGGATACAGCCAATGGACAAAAATTGATTTACTCTTTATTTTTACATGACTGTATCATAAATATATGGTTTACAATGGCCATTGTGATGGGTTTTCCAGGTATTATGTTGGTGTTTTTTTTTTAATTGTGATGCCATGGTGCACCTTCTGGGTAAAAAAATATAAATTTATCTATTAAACTAATTTCGTGCCTTTATATATAACAGTAGAATTTGATATTTTATAAGAATCATGTTAATAATTCAAGACTAGATGATAAACATGTTCCATAAACATTCAAATGTTCCAAGAAAAATGTAAGCAACTCTAACCTTGATGTAGATTTAATCTCTAATCTAATCAATTTTCGCTATTTACTAATATAACGATATCCCAGTTATAACACCTAGAAACATCAGCATTGAGTAGCAAAAATTACGAGCAATTGATATCAATTATGCAGTCTTTATAAGTTGTTATGATTCTTTAAAAAATATACAAAATCTGAGGGAGAAAGGAATATTTGATGCATATGGCAACTAGGCCTCATCTATAATCCCTAAGTATATACTGTATCCCAAAGATCATTCACTCCAAACTGCATCACACTGACCTTTATTGTTCCTATAGATGACCGTTGAGCTATTTGCCGTATTTATTATGAAACGATGAACACTGAGCATCAAAAGAAACTTTTCACTAACAGTAGCCCCCTTCATATGAACATTTTTTTGCAAAATAATGAACAAAGGTTCATTATTTTGCAAAAACGTGTGAAACCATTGTCACTTAGGCCTACTTTATGTTTCATTTGGATAAATAGATTTGTGCGGATAATTTCAAGACTGGCAGGTCCAAGCTATTTGCTTTGTGACGTACGGGACATTCAGAGACTTTAAACAAGAAATAACAATGGATGACATTATTTATATGGCTATCTTTTGGTATGAGTCTGTGGCTATTATGGGCTAGTTCATTTGTGGAAAGTTTTAGTTCTGACCAATTCATAAATTAATTTTTAATGTAATTAATGTGCTGCGTGACGTACGGGACCAGAGAATTTCTGACTTTTTCAAAAATAAGTTCATCATTAAAGTTCTCTGAATTTATTAAGTTATGAGATTTATGGTAATGATATCTTAATTCATTATGGAATCAAGCATTAATCACAACTATTACCATATTTTTCTGACCTTTCGTTGTTATGTAATATACCCAAACATAAATGTGTGTATGTGACGTACGGGACACGTGACGTACGGGACAACTTTTCCCTATGGGAAAATGCATTGAAATGAAGAATTTTCGTCAAAATTTGTTAAATGTGAACAATTTAAACTTAAATCAGTGACAATTAAAGTGTTTTAGAACCCAATTAGATCATCTGACCATCACTTAATATCATCTGTGTTAATTTATGGGGTAAATCGATACAAATATTACTTTAACAAAGAAAACAAATTGAATTAATATATTCATACACACTATATTACCATTTTTATTCCATTTACCCATCTATCATGCGCAGTCATGCTTCTTTTCTCATTTCTTTTATCCATTCCATTCAACATTGCAAAATGTTTTTAAATAATAATTAATGAAGAAGATGAATTTGAACTTGAAAACTTTTATTTAACTTGTTTGAAACACAGGGGCACACTCGGCACATCATATTTTGTCAAAGAACATTTCTTATGCTCTAAGTGTTTGTGAACAAAGATACATTAAAAATATGAAGTCTTTTCTTCATAGCTTGTTTGAATTACTTGATAGTAATATCATAGAATTTTGAAGGAATTCAAAGATAATGCTGAACATATTGTCTTTTTTAAATCCTTTTATCACAGATTAGAACATGTATATGTTGCTGTCATATATTCAAGAATTTAGATGTACATTAATGTAGCCTACATGTACATGTTTGTGAAAGATTGATACAAAAATATAAATCTTGAATGTATTTTGTATTGATTAAAGACATCTTATTAACACCACCAGATATAAGAAATTAAAACCCTAAAGGTTTGTGAGACCTTTTCCACAATTCAAAAGATTAATGCATGGGTGTAAAAGTGATAACAATCTTAAGTGGGTGAGAGTGTGAAATACTCAAAAAGGCTATCCTTCCTTAAAAGTTATGATTTAGTTTTTAGGAGATCAAAATTCCCAAGCTGGCTCCATAACATGTACAGTGTATGCTGTAATCCTTTACCATCATAATATGACATTTAAATAGAATATAAAAAAAACCTCACATGGAGAGCTTGATAGCATACATGTACATGTGCTAAGATTCTTACCTGCAGCATCTATGAGTTGTAAAAGCCAGCTTCTGGTGCATCTACTACCATATACTTTCATTAGACTCATTCCAGGAACTAGTACACTATTATGATTTACATATTTAGCATCCTGCCAATGTTGGGGACATCAACTGGCAAAATACCAAAGTTGATAATACCAGGGGTCTGGCTTGAAAACTAATTACATCGAATTCAGTACAAACAAGTAAATTCCTAGAAGGGACCCAGTTGAAATGTTCATATATCCCTGTATACAACAAGTTTCCTAACACAGTATATATTCTCCTTTTGGTCATTTCTTTTTTCACATCTTGCATTGGTTTTATATGGGGTTGTCCCGTACGTCACACACTTGTCCCGTACGTCACATTTCTTAATTTGATTATGTAATCAACACAGAATTTTTGTAATTTTTGTTAAACCTATTTTTTGTTAGGTATTCATCTAACTTCCTAGAATATCTTTAAAAAAAAAAAATATTTTCATAATTAAAATTAAACAAATTGTGATCAAATTGTGACGTACGGGACATCACATTTTGGAACCTACCTCATTTGCATAATTAATTAATTTTGAAAGTTTTTATATTTTTTTCCTATTTTCTAGCATGATGGTCTACAATTCCTGAGATATTTAATTTTAAACAAATAATTCAAACGAGATACAAAAATAAAAATGTAATGTCCCGTACGTCACGCTAATAAATACAAATCGAAGTTCGTGACCTTGGCACTCGTCGTATTTTGATAATTTTTTTTTTTTTTATCAGATTCATAAAATTCATAGTTTCAGCTTTAAAATGAGGTATAGTTTGTTAAATATATATAAAGATGAAATTTGACCCCCAGAGGGGACAATAGCTTGGACCTGCCCAATTATTATCAGTGCTATCATTTATGTACCGATTAGCCGCGACACTTAAATCAACACAGATGCGATTTTCATTAAAAAAAACACCATTTAATCGTTTTTTTCATAATAGAAGTAAACTTTTTTTTTTTAATATTATAAATTAATTAATTTAAATAAGACTACACATGGGTCTCCTGGTCACTGGTCCCTGTAAACCATAGAGATATATACTATTAAGTATATATCTCTATGCTGTAAACAGTACTTTTTGTGGACCGTTGATCTCGTTAGTTGTCGGTCTCTTTGGCTGCCGGTTTTGCGGGCTGGTAATCTCTTTGGCTGTCAGTCTTGTGGGGGTGTTGAAACTGTTGATCTCTTTGGCTGTCGGTCTTGTGGGCTGTTGATCTCTTTGGCTGTCGGTCTTGTGGGCTGTTGATCTCTTTGGCTGTCAGTCTTGTGGGCTGTTGATCTCTTTGGCTGCCGGTTTTACGGGCTGTTGATCTCTTTGGCTGCCGGTTTTACAGGCTGTTGATCTCTTTGGCTGTCGGTCTTGTGGGCTGTTGATCTCTTTGGCTGTCGGTCTTGTGGGCTGTTGATCTCTTTGGCTGTCAGTCTTGTGGGCTGTTGATCTCTTTGGCTGCCGGTTTTACGGGCTGTTGATCTCTTTGGCTGCCGGTTTTACAGGCTGTTGATCTCTTTGGCTGTCGGTCTTCTGGGGGTGTTGATCTCTTTGGCTGTCGGTTTTACAGGCTGTTGATCTCTTTGGCTGCCGGTTTTACGGGCTGTTGATCTCTTTGGCTGTCGGTTTTACAGGCTGTTGATCTCTTTGGCTGTCGGTCTTGTAGGCTGTTGATCTCTTTGGCTGCCGGTTTTGCGGGCTGTTGATCCCTTAGGCTGCCGGTTTTGCGGGCTGTTGATCTCTTTAGCTGCCGGTTTTGCAGGCTGTTGATCTCTTTGGCTGTCGGTCTTGTGGGCTATTGAGCTAAACGTGAGCTAAACCCTCCTGTTCTCCTGATTCGTCTGTTTGGGTTGTTTCTGTAACGGGAAATTTAACATTTAATTGCAGTGGAATTCTGATTACATTTTCATTACTAAAATATATTACTCTAATTGAAGGCCAGAGCCCGGTCCCTCCAGTCAGTGTTATTTAGGGTACGCATATGCATGTTCCCTCCATCTGAAAACACCCTCTAAGTCCGGTGTGTAAAGTCTTTTTTGTGTACTACGAGCCAGACTTTGGTGCGTGAAAGTATACCCCTTTACCGGACATTTTGGTAACACGCATGGTATCCCTCCGTTCACGGAGTGGGGGGGGGGGGGGGGGGGGGGGGGGGGGGGGGGGGAGCCGGGGGCCAGAGAAAGTGAAGATGTGAAGATACATCTATTTTAAACTGCAATTTTTGGTCGAATATTGATTTTCAAGTTGGATGATGTTGGAAACATACACACATACTGTAAATCTGAGTGTATAAGAGAAGAATTACCAACAAAAATGGTTTGTCCATTTTAGCCTAGCTTGATCGAATTTCACTTTTACCACGTTTCACAATCTACACGAACTCGCCGGGTTCATTTGCATGCCAAGACATCTTCCATCGCCATAATCGTATGGACAGCTAAATGTTATTATAATCAGCATCAGATTGTGTTATAAGTTTGGGGAGAGACGACTCCTCCAATACAGAGGGCTAATGCTATGAAAGTAAACTTTATCGAAACGGGTTATATAAGATTATAAACGTAACCTTGCGTCAGATACGGTTCTAGAAGAGTGATCGCGGGAGGGGCTTCAGGGTTCTTGCATGTGCTTAACTAATATTAATTTATAATTAAATAACATTTGGGATGCTTGAAGAAATTGGGAGTGGGCTTGAGCCCCCTCCCCGCCACCCTCTAGAACCACTATTGCCTTGCATCCCAACAAAGCTCCTAATTACCTGAGAGTCTGTATGGATTGGTATAAAAACAACCCCTTTCATCCTTAAATTTAACATTATTCGTAGATTTAAAAAATTTAAGATGAAGATAAAATGATTAGTTGGGCAACAGAGAGAAATGAAAAAATAAAGAAAAAAGAAGGAGATAGAAAGCAAGACACAAAAAGGCACAGCAAGACACAGAAAGATTGTATTAAAGAAGACGGTAAACAAATTAATTCGAAACTGGCTACAGACAGGACGAGGTGGAAAGCGGTATCGAGGATACCCGACCCGCCATAGAGAGGACCCGAGAGATGATGATGAGGATGATGATGATAATGCTTCTTTACTCAAATAAAAACAGTATTGTGGAATAAAAAATTCTATTGTAGATGTATTTTTATTTCCATTTACACCATCTATAAAGATTTGTTTTAGGTTACACATCTTTTCATAATCATTCTTTAGAAGTACTTTTATCGGTGTATAACTATGTTTACCTCTTAACATGTACCTTGTTTTTTTTTTTTTTCCAGACAAATCCGACGGCAGCTGCTATCAGCACTAGGAACACGATTATGGGTACGACTATCGCTGCTACATGTGGCTTTTGCGTCGTATCTGTTGAAAATAATGTTGTGAAATGTTGAGTCCTTATTTCTTTTTTTGTAGACTGCATAGTAGAAATCTTAAAGAGCAAGGTAAATTTGTTCCTATCCACCTTTTAGAAAAATAAATGGGTTATCATTATCGGCTATTTCATTATGGAAGAAACAATCATCACAATATAGGTAATTCAACAATTATTATATATGTAAACAGTAAAATGGGCACACAATGAAGTTAAATATTTGATTGGCAACAGCACCAGATATACCTATTCGTCCATTTAATACATGTGTTCCTATTCCTCTCCCACTCGGTGAATTAATACAGAAGATGGTCAAAGTAGTCCCCCGCCCACCCCCCCCTCCCCCCCCCCCCCCCAAAAAAAAAGGGGGAAGACCCATAGGCGTGATTATGACGACGCAGGACTGCATCAGCAACATGCTTACTTATTGACGTTGGCTTCGACCCCAAAAAGAATATATATAAAATGACCATTGCAATTGTAGGTGTTAATTACCTGTACATGCACCATTGCCTTCACACTCACAGGCATAACTGATGTACTGTCGCAATCGAAACAACGCCTAGTCATACACAAGCATAAACATATTGAATAACGGATTGTCGTTAACACTCACTTGGGGTATTTGGTCGGGTATTCTGGGGTTCATTCTTGAAAAATATGACTGAACTGTTTGCAAGTCCACCCACAGACAAACCTTCAGCCATACAAGTAAGGACTGTGCCACCTTCTGTCTCATTGACGGACCCTATCATCACCAACGTCTGATCAAACGTCCCATCTCCACGATCCTCGGACATCGACGTCAGATCGTAGTTCGCACTGACATTGGTTCCATTCGTCATCCAAGTAAGTAAAACCTTCGGCTTTGCTCCAGACACTAAACAGTTGAGTTGAAAACTGGTTTGGTTGTCGGGAACATCGTATGAACATGGTGTGTCCCGCAGATCTTCAGATTGGTTCAGATTGGTTAACTGTTCGCATGGCGTTATGGTGACGTAATTCTTGTTGGCATAAACTGCAGGCAAAAATAGGCAGAGAAAGTGAGAATGAGGTGCGAAGAGGAAAAGAGAAAGGAGCGATCAAAATACTTGGTCGACTTCGTAATAATTGTTTTTATGTCTCTCTACTGCGTTGAATTTTCTGTAATCCACGCAAAATCGGTTTGGGTTGTCTTTCTTCTTCGCCATGACGATTGGACTTGCCCATAGGCTGTAGCTCTCCTCAATGAAGCCTCTTTGCAGGAGACCATCTACCTGTTTTTTTTAATTTCCACTCTCATCACAGGTAGTAAGCCCTTTGTCGTATCGGAGTATTGGAGTATCTGTGGAGGTGTTGAAGTGGTGATGGATAATGTCAGTTTGACCAATATCTTGGGATGTTGCTCTGAAAATATTACTGTATGTTGGAATGAGTTGTTCTGCTTTCTCGTACTCTGTTTCTGACAGTTTTGAAGTAGCTAAGTTTACTATCAAGCCTACCGTGTTAGAATAATGAAAGTCAAAGAGAGCAAAGGGCAAGACATATGCTGTGAAATTAATTCTTACAAGAAGGAAACGTGATCTTCCACGTGCCACATACGTCCCAGAGTGTGTGTGTGTGTGTGTGTGTGTGCGCGCGCGTGTGTGTGTGTGTGTGTGTGTGTGTGCGTGTGGGCGTGTGTGCATGTGTGCGTCGGGGTGGGCAGAGGAATGCTTATAATTATAATAAACTTTAAGCCAGATTTAACTCATTTTTTTCCTCCATTTAGTACAAATAATGATAAAAACTCACCATATACCGTCACATCAGTGTGATTTGAGTAAGTCATGCCCGAAGCAATATCAGCAACTCTACAGGAATACCGACCACCATCATGCATCTTGACGGGTGTAATGATGAGAGACAAGTCATCACTGATGTTAAAGCGCTCCATCCCAGCCCTAAGGCTGGTTCTTTTTCCGACGTTGAAATATGTGTCCAGATGCACGATATTCCCTCCTCCAGGTTCTTTGATGTGTCCATTTTCTTTAGTCCAGTAGATCCCGTATACGCTTTGTGTGTAATGACAGGGCAAGATTGCTGTAGAGCCGTTGACAAGAGAAGCAGTTAGACTTGTTACGACGCTGGAAACTTCTGTTGTTATTCAAAGAACACAGAGAGAACATCTACAAGTAACTGTCATTCAGGGGAAAGCAACGTTAACAAAAGAAGGAGCTTGAAGTCGGTTTGTTGTTATACATGTATACAGGGGCGTCTCCAAAAAGGGGGGGGGGGTGGGGTGAGACCCCCCCCCCCGGGAAGGGGGGAACTGAATTCAGACAAGGATTAAGAGTCGAAAACGGTACAACGAATCGTCTGCTTTTTCTCATAATTTAAGAAAACGTCAAAGCTTTCGCGTCGCGCTAAAGGGGGGAACTGAATTCAGACAAATAAGGCTTATTAAGAGTAAAAAACGATACAACGATTCGTCTTCTTTCTCTAATAATTTAATGAAACGTCAAAATTTCCGGGCTTCGCGCGGGAGGGGGAAACTTCATTCAGACAAGTATTAAGAGTTGAGCACGGTTCAACGAAACGTCTACTTTCTCTAATAATTTAAATGAAACGTCAAAACTTCCGGGCTTCGCGCGGGAGGGGGAAACTTCATTCAGACAAAGATTAAGAGTCGAGCATGGTTCAACGAATCGTCTACTTTCTCTAATAATTTAAATGAAACGTCAAAACTTCCGCGCTTCGCGCGGGAGGGGGAGAACTGAATTCAGATAAGGAAACTTTATGGAAACTGCCCCCTACCCTAGCCCCCACTGCGTACAGTCATGGTTCAGTGACAAAGCAATGGCCTCGTAACTGTGAGGCCCCAGGCAGGGGCGTCGCCAAAGGGGGGGGGGGGGGTGGGGGTGCGACACCCCCCCACCTGTCAGGATATTGTCGGTAAAATTGCGCTGCCGTCGGGAAAAAGAGAAAAGGGGGAGGGAAAAAAAGAGAGGGAAAAAGAGAGGGAAAAAAGGAGAGGGAAAAAAGAGAGGGAAAAAAAAGAGAGGGAAAAAAAAGAGGGAACAGGAAAGAAAAGAAAAAAAGAAAAGGAAAAGAAAAGAAAGAAAGGAAAAGAAAGGAAAGAAAGGAAAAGAAAGGAAAGAAAAGAGAAGAAAGAAAGAGAAAAAAGAAAAAAAGGGAGGAGAGGAAAGAAAGGAAAAGAAAGAAAAGAAAGAAAAGGAAAAAAGAGTAAAAGGGAAACGAAAAAAACGGGGGATGAAAGAGAGGAGAGAGAGGGGAGGTAAGAGTCTGAGAGAGGAGGAGTGGGAGTAAAAGAGAGAAGGGGGTTGTATTTTCTCGAAGTTTCACTTTCCTATAATGTCAGCTTAAGAAATCAGAGGTTTAACATTTTCGGGGAAACTAAATTCAAAGAAGGTTTAAGAGTCAACAACGGTACGACGAATCGTCTTCCTTTCTTTATATTGTGATGAAACGCCAAAAATTCCGCGCTTCGCGCGGAAGGGGGAACTTCATTTAGACGAGTCGAGAACGGTACAACGAATCGTCTTCTTTCTCTATTAATTTAAGGAAACGTCAAAGCTTCCGCGCTTCGCGCGAGAGTGGGAAACTGAATTCAGACAAATAGGGCTTATTAAAAGTCGAAAACGGTACAACGAATCGTGTTCTTTCCCTAATGATAATGAATAAACGTCAAAGCTTTCGCGCGATAAGGGGAAACTGAATTCAGATGAATATGGCTTAATAAGATTCGAAAACGGAAAGGAAAAAAAAAATCGAAATCGGTACGAGGAATTGTCTTTCTTTCTCTATATTGTGATGAAACGCCAAAAATTTCGCGCTTCGCGCGTAAGGGGAAAACTTCATTTAGACGAGTCGAGAACGGTACGACGAATCGTCTTCTTTCTCTAATAATTTAAGGAAACGTCAAAACTTCCGCGCTTCGCGCGAGCGGGGGAAACTGAATTCAGACAAAATTAATAGGGCTTATTTAGAGTCGAAAACGGTACAACGAATCGTGTTCTTTCTCTAATAATTTGAGGAAACGTCAAAGCTTTCGCGCTTCGCGCGAGAGGGGGAAACTGAATTCAGATGAATAGGGCTTAATAAGAGTCGAAAACGGTACGATGAATCGTCTTCTTTTCTCTATATTGTGATGAAACGCCAAAAATTCCGCTTCGCGCGGAAGAGGAAAACTTCATTTAGACGAGTCGAGAACGGTACGACGAATCGTGTTCTTTCTCTAATAATTTGAGGAAACGTCAAAGCTTTGGCGCTTTGCGCGACAGGGGGAAACTGAATTCAGATGAATAGGGCTTAATAAGAGTCGAAAACGGTACGATGAACCGTCTTCCTTTCTCTATATTGTGATGAAACGCCAAAAATTCCGCGCTTCGCGCGGAAGAGGAAAACTTCATTTAAACGAGTCGAGAACGGTACGACGAATCGTGTTCTTTCTCTAATAATTTGAGGAAACGTCAAAGCTTTGGCGCTTTGCGCGACAGGGGGAAACTGAATTCAGATGAATAGGGCTTAGTAAGAGTCGAAAACGGTACGATATATCGTCTTCTTTTCTCTATAGTGTGATGAAACGCCAAAAATTCCGCGCTTTGCGCGGAAGGAGAAAACTTCATTTAGACGAGTCGAGAACGGTACAACGAATCGTCTTCTTTCTCTAATAATTTAAGGAAACGTCGAAGCTTCGCGCGAGAGGGGGAAACTGAATTCAGACAAAATTAATAGGACTTATTTAGAGTTGAAAACGGTACAACGAATCGTGTTCTTTCTCTAATTATTTAAGGAAACGTCAAAGCTTCCGCGCTTCGCGCGAGAGGGGGAAACTGAATTCAGACAAATTTAATAGGGCTTATTTAGAGTCGAAAACGGTACAACGAATCGTCTTCTTTCTCTAATGATATGAGGAAACGTCAAAGATTTCGCGCTTCGCGCGAGAGGGGGAAACGGAATTCAGATGAATAGGGCTTATTAAGAGTCGAAAACGGTATGACGAATCGTCTTCTTTCTCTAATAATTTAATGAAACGTCAAAACTTCCGCGCTTCGCGCGGGAGGGGGAATCTTCATTCAGATAAGGATTATGAGTCGAGAACAGTATACAACGAATCTTCTGCTTTTTCTCATAATTTAATGAAACGTCAAAGCTTCCGTGCTTTGCGCGGGAGGGGGGGGGGGACTGAATTCAGAAAAGGATAAACAGTCGAGAACGGTACAGCAAATCGTCTTCTTTTTTATAATAATTTAATGAAACGTCAAAGCTTTCGCGCGGGAGGGGGGAACTTCATTAAGCCAAGGATTACCAGTCGAAAACGGTACAATTAATCGTCTTCTTTTCCTAATAATTTAAGGAAACGTCTAAGCTTCTGCGCTTCGCGCGGGGGCCCCATCACCCACACCCCCCTAATGAGCGCGCTTTTAAGTGATTCTCTTGCTCACTACCGCCCCTCCCTAAAATAAGATCCTAGCTCCGCGCCTGCATTAAAATATATAGCTATGATGCCGACTAAATTGAAGAAATAATTCGTATATTTATGTCGTCGAGGAAAATGACAATTTTGCGCATATGCAAGTACTATAGATAGTCCATAGGAAAAACAATTTAGCCTTCGGCCCCAGGTTTATACACTGTAAAAAAATAATAGTCGAAATAACTCAATAAAATTGAGGAAAAGAATTGCCTTATTTTTATTAAGTAAATATTACCTACGGCATCTTAAGTAGAATTACTTATTTTGCTGAATAAATTTTTACTCAGTTAAATCGAGTTACATTAACGTAAATAATTTAAGTATTGTAATCATTTTAGATAATTAAAAAAAAAGCTATGATAGGATTACATATTGCACGATTTGGTACCCATCTAATCTAACAAGTAACATCCACTAATCATTCACTACTTCTATTTAAGATTAATCACTAATCACTAACACATACGCTTCAATTCGACACATATTGAAAGGCTCCAAATTTTATATATACTTGATCGTAGCATCTTAAAAGGAAAATTGGTTGACAATTTCCTTAAATATCAAGTTTTGAATTGTTTTGAACTGGGTAACAATTAAAAATTGTCTTGTCTTTGCTTAGCCATGTTAAATGAATTAGTAAATGTTTTAAAGTCCTTAAATTTTCATTCAACAACAAAAAAGAATTGTTTTATTTAAGAAAGAGTTTAATTTGGTCTTAATGAATATTCATAAATTATGTAAATATTTCTATTACGCACTGCATCGGTCCTTACTTTAAAAAGACAAGAATAATCAACATAAATTGTTTGAGTAATACGTATAATTTCTGATTTTGAGTTAAAATTACTAAATTAATACAAGCTGAAATTACTTAAAGTTCTTATGTATTTGATTTTACTTAAATATTCCACGTATGTTCTACTAAATTGAAAGTTTGAGTTAGCAAGACTTAAATTTAGTGCGTAAGTGGCAAAACTAATGTTTTCAAGTAAATTCTACATGGAAAAAATACGTAAAAATTACCAATGAACAATTTTTTTTTTACAGTGTAGGGTTGAATTTGTAGATATTGGCCATTTAATTTTGTCGGTAATTGGTGGCTAGTTTTGTCGGTAATCGTTGGCCTCTACACCCCCCCCCCCCCACTGAAAAAGGTCTAGCGACGCCCCTGGCCCCAGGATCAACACCGTGTCGATGTGCTATACCAGTGCCCTTTTGTGGGGCATTAATCCTCATTACTGTCATTTATGACTTAAGGGCATAGGTCCCCTAGTTGATAAACATAGTAGCATATACATGCTTTAGCAGTCACGCAAAACACACATTGGCAAATTATTATTCAATAAAATCTGAGAATGTATACTATTATCTAGATCTAGTATTTTTAAATTATTTTAAAATAATTCCATGAATTGGGATAAAAAAAATATATTCCACCGTTATGAGCGACAGTGTAGGAAGAAATTAAATTCAGAAAAGGATGAACAGTCGATAACGGTACAATAAATCGTCTTCTTTTCCTAATAATTTAAGGAAACGTCTAAGCTTCCGCGCTTTGCGCGGGAGGCCTATCACCCACACCCCCTAATGAGCGCGCTTCGTGCGCTCTTAAAGTGATTCGCTTGCTCACTACCAGTACCACCCCTCCCTAAAATAAGATCCTAGCTCCGCGCCTGCATTAAAGTAAAAAGCTATGATGCTGACTAAGTTGACGATATAATTCGTATATTTATGTCATCGAGGAAAATGACCATAATTATGCGCATACGCAAGTATTATAGATAGTCCATAGCTAGGATAAAAAATTTAGCCTTCGGCCCCGGGTTTATAGGGTTAATTTGTAGATATTGGGACAATTTTGTCGGTAATTGGTGACTAGTTTTGTCGGTAATCATTGGCCTCGACTACACCCCCCCCCCCCCCCCCCCCCACTGAAAAAGGTCTAGCGACGCCCCTGCATGTATATGGGTGATGTATGGATGATGTATGGATATAGTGTATTGTTTGTAGTTCGTTGTGTTTTTATACTTTTATCGACAAGTGTAAAACATTAATATTGAATGGACTATGTAAATAATGAAGCCGCACTCTTCACGACAACAATAATTAACCCATTTAAGACATATGTCAATTAGAATCGGGAATTCGCAGAAATATATGGAAAAAGTACGCGGAATCGCTGAGAAATTGCGCACGTATATGTCTATATAGTCACTAAATTTTGCCCATTATGTGGATATAGTACGGCGGAATCGCTGAAAATTGAGCAGTGACGTCACATATTTGCTCAACTTTTATAAAAAAAGGGTGAAGCAATGATCTACTACACAGTTCGTGTAATCCATGATTTCACAGGAGTGGTGTTGTCTTTTTTTCCTATTGACTTTGTGAGATAAATTTAAGTCGTCATTAGATTCTTGATATGAATTAGACGAGATTCAGTCCGTTCTTTGTTTTAATTATATCACACAGCGCGGTCTCTTCACTGATCGCGAGTCGCGCAATCCCCAAATTTCCTTCCACACGATCGGGGTCCAGAATGAAAGGAATGGCTATATAGGTCTACTTTCAACGTTGAGGGTGTGTTATTTTATCGGCTGTTTGGGTGCGCTACACGGAAACAGTACAGAGGCTGATACGAGGACGAATCAAAGCCAATGAACGGTAAGAGTGGGATCGATGTATATTTTTTGTTCTAATTATTGATCGAATGATTTGACCGCCGGTCCACCCGTAGAGTATAAAAAGACACTTGCTTACAATATATTTTAATACCTGACGAAGTGTTGCAGCCGCGGCGCACGAAACGTCGTGATCTCTTAGATCCCTTGTTGACCATACATTGCGAGAAAAACGAATATCACTAGCGATATTATTTTCGATACTATATCCGCAATGAGTAATATATTTAGCATTAAATGTAAATGATTGGTAATTAGGAGAAAGATATTCTTTCCTAACAATTATGTAAGGGATTGGGGGCACCCAAGCCGGAGAACCCTCCTTCCCCTCACCCCCCCCCCTCTTTCCCCCTGAGCTAGTCATCAGACAGCGAAGTTATAACATGCGATGAACTACAAAGAGTGCAGTCTGTAAAAAGTTAATATCCGAAATTTTGAGGGTATTCAATTTAAAAAACAAGGGCGCGCTGTGATCTTGGTAGCGAGATCTGGTGAAATACGTATCGCCTTTTTTGATATCTTAGAATTGAATCGTTCAGACATTTTGAATTCGCCCATATTAAATTACAGTATGTTAAAAACGGTTGCATCATATAGTATTATATAGTATGAATAAAACGTTTAAAGGAACAAACCACTGATGATATGACGTTATGTCGTCTTAACATTAATCTGAAAGTGGCTGGAAATAGCAGGACTGAAAGTTGCAATTGGGCATTCCCATCCATCTGACTTTTTATCATGCTAATCCTAAATCAGTCATCTCCGAAAGGAAACACAAAGGCTTTTATTCTTAGTCTCGTCAGAGCCAGTTGCAGATAGAAACTAGATCAGGCCTTCTCAACTAGTTTCTTAGAAGCGCCAAAACAAAAATTTGTTGAGGTTGAAGTGCCAACCTGTATGTTTGGGGACTGTGTTTCGAGGGAGCGTAGCGACCAAGCCGATAGCGGGTGGGGTCCAGGGGGCGAAGCCCCCGGAAGCTAGTGGATTTTAGGGCTTTTTTAAGGCCCAGATGTCGCATTTTTAACACCTTTTTGTTCCATAAAACATCAATCATAATTTCATATTGATGTGAAATAATTAGTACAATTCCTGGCTAAAATCTACACTGGAAGTTGATTTATATGTAGTTATTTTGGCGCAATAAACACGGAAAATGTCAAAATGAAGTGAAAATCAAACAAACAAAATGGCTTGCTTACATTTTGGGCTCAACTTCGACTGCATTTTTTTGAATTTGCTGAGTTTTTTTATTTTAAAATATTATTTTTTTCTTTTTTCTTTCTTGAATTTCATTTTTTATTTTTTATTTATTTTTTATTATTTTTTGGGAACAGCCGCGCGCCACTCTGACTGACCGCAAGCGCCACGAGTGGCGCGCGCGCCGCCAGTTGAGAAGGCCTGAACTAGATGGAACAAACCACTGATGATATAAACCGGAAAAGTACAATCGCACGCCATAGTTTCTTCTTTGTCATTGGTTGCTCGCGCGCATACACATGTTATCCGAACACCATGATTGGATTAAACGCAACTCAGATTACGCCCCACCATCGTATGTGATCGTATGTACACAAGACGATAAAAACACTTACCTCATTTGTTTGCCTACTTCTGCTTATAACTATCATAAGCGTGCCAAAAAATCAAAGTTTTCAAGCTCGAGTGTTTGAAGTGTTTGATTATTGTATCATCTAGATTATATTCATTTTATTATCATTATCATCATTACTACGAATAACAAAATTCTGTTTGCTTAAAGTAATGCTTGCATTTCCATAATTTGATCAAAAGAGTTCGTTTTCACTGGTTGCCTGCCGTAGCAACGAACAACAAATTACTTTAAACAAACAGAACTTTGTTATTCCTGGCTCATTTTTCCTGATTGAGGTGTCATATGAAATGGCAGAAATTGAACTTTCTAGAAATGTGATTTTCTCTTTAAAATTCAGATACCACCCGCCAAATGACATTTCGGTTTCATCTCTTCAAATTGCTTTTAATCACTTATGCGTGAGATATGAATCATATGAGTTCCATCAAATGAAAGAGGGGGATCTAAGCTTTCCAAATATGTGCAATTTATTAATTATAATTGTGATTCAGTTATGATAAAACATCGATAATTCTCGGTTTTGTTTTTTCTGGGACGCACTGTATATTTGACATGGTCAGACAAATTTAAAAGTTCGTTAAAATAAACTCCAAAACATTTAGCTTTATACAAAGATTCAAAGATAGTATATTACATCGAAACCATTTGTAAAGGTTTGGCAGTTTTGACTTCAGAGTGTCGATGAGAACATCGAAATTCGAATGGGAGAGAAATACATTTGTGTCATCAGCAAATGTTATATATTGTAAGACAGTTGACGAATTAGAAATGTCATTTATATAAAGTAAAACAAGAGCGGCCCTAATATTGAG
Organism: Strongylocentrotus droebachiensis; assembly: GCA_035222895.1. Classification (NCBI taxonomy): domain Eukaryota; kingdom Metazoa; phylum Echinodermata; class Echinoidea; order Camarodonta; family Strongylocentrotidae; genus Strongylocentrotus; species Strongylocentrotus droebachiensis. Next base: position 260,893 of record JAVYIG010002116.1, read on the forward strand.
GCCTGTGGGACTCCACATTTGATATTTGATATGTCAGAATTAACATGATTGTAAGAAATAAACTGTTTCCTGTTTGACAAATATAGCTCTCAACCTGATTTAAGGCTATTCTTCTAACACCATAACGAAACAATAGAGTGATCAAGAGTGTCGAATGCCTTGCTAAAATCCATAAATACGTCGATGACATGTTTATGATCAGCTAAGGCATTCGACACTCTGTCATACAATTGCACTAGTGCAAGCTCAGTTGAATATGACTTCCTAAAGCCAAACTTATTTGGATTAAGAAGGTCAGTCTTCGTCAAAAAATAATCATACAATCTGTTGAAGACAATTCGTTCAAGTATTTTTGAAAAGCTTGACAAAATTGAAATTGGGCGATAGTTACTTAAATACGAGGAATCATCTTTTTTATATATCGGTATAACTTTTGCTGTAAATACAAAAAATCGAATATACACCAGTTGTTATTGAAAGATTAAATATTAACACACTGGTGCTAATTTTGTCATGGCCAGATGAATGGGTTTTCTTAACGAATTCTACGGCATACCAAAGCTTTCGGCGGGTAATAAGATTAATATTTCAAAAAGTGGTTCCATGCAGAATTTCCAGTTATTCCAACGAATGTCAATCAATGAAATAAATGCTCGAATATGTAAAATTGAAAAGTAAAATGCATAATTACCTGAATTAATTGCCGATAGCAGCATCAAGGAAAGAAAAGATCTTATCAGCATCATTTTTAGTACGTTATGTCGTCTTAACATTAATCTGAAAGTGGCTGGAAATAGCAGGACTAAAAGTTGCAATTGGGCATTCCCATCCATCTGACTTTTTATCATGCTAATCCTAAAGCAGTCATCTCCGAAAGGAAAACAAAGTCTTTTATTCTTAGTCTCGTCAGAGCCAGTTGCAGATAGAAACTAGATGGAACAAACCACTGATGATATAAACCGGAAAAGTACAATCGCACGCCAAAGTTTCTTTTTTGTCATTGGCTGCTCGCGCGCATATCCGAACACCATGATTGGATTAAACGCAACTCAGATTACGCCCCACCATCGTATGTTCAGTTCAGTTCATTTTATTCAAAACCACACAAAGCATGATATAATCTGTTACATAAAAAAAGACACTGGTAATAGTACATCAATCAACATATTCCAACTTGATTACATCATAAACTGAATGGTTTTAGGACCCCTTTAGAAGCTAAGCTTGTGAGCGGGGCCCTATAGTCAACAAAATACATACATTTACAGTAAAAAGAATGTTACGTATGTTTATACAATGGATGAAAATACTAAGCTACAGATTATAGAACATACACATACTCACTCACACAAACACACACACACACTCACACAGTGGCGTAGACAGGTTCGTACACCTGGGGGGGGGGGGGAGGACTCAGGGGCGGATCTAGCTTTTGCTAAGGGGGGGGGGGGGGGTTGACCAAAATAATGACGACGCGGAGCATCGTCCACGAGCCGCGATGCGGCGAGCCAATTTTTTTTGGGGTGTTTATTTGAACCCCGTAAGTGATGTTTTCCTGGCATCTATTAACACAATGGAGACCATAAAAAGCAGTGAATGATAACGTCTTTTTAAATCAAGTAACAGTTAAATACACAGTTATATCCAGAGTTATCATGTGTTTGGTTAAGTTACCAGATGAGTTGAATATCTTCTCACAATATTTGCACTTGAAAGGGTTTCTCTCCAGCGTGCGTTCTTTTTTTTTTCTTTTTTTTTTTTTTTTTTTTTTTTTTGGGGGGGGGGGGGGGGCCGCCCAAGGGGGGGAGGGGGGTTAAACCCCCTAACCCCCCCGTAGATCCGCGCCTGTTTAATCTTGTGGTTATCTTGTGGTTTCCAAACCACAAGATAACCACAAAATACTTGTAAGATTTTCTTTTTTTTTACCGTCTGAATTGGCTTTCACCGTGTGAATGCGGCTATTAACAATAAACACAATTACAATAATGATGAGGATTATTATTATCATCATCATAATTATTATTATTATTAATATTATATAGTATTAATGACTGCTTTGAGAGAAATAGTTGTTTTATTACGCTCAAGGGAAGGTTAGAATTGTGCTATTACCCGAGGCGTGCCGAGGGCAATAGCCCAATTGTAACCTTCCCGAGAGCGTATAAAAACAACTATTTCTCGAATATTAAAGCAGTCATTAATACTTTTATATGCCGAAAAAAAATAGACTAAAAGCTTTCAAGCTCGACTGTTTGAAGTGTTTGATTGTTGTATCATCTAGTTTATATTCATTTTATTATCATTATGCTTGAACATTTACTTTTTTAATCTTTCAGGAGTCAATATTCATTTACTTTATCAGTATGAATACGCTCCCTATAAGATCATTCAAATGTATCTTTAAGAGGGATGTCCCACCCTGATATTTGGTTGATTTTTAATAAAAGCAGAGACAAATGAGAGGGGGGAAAATAGTAAAAGTTTGAGCAAAATCCGATTAAAAAATAGGAAAGTTATGAATTCTAAAGTTGTCATCAGAGAGACACAAATTGGCAACACCATGACGTATCATGCGAGCTCCCCTCCAATTTGCTGGGTACATAAAATGTCATAAACTTTAATTTTCTTAGTTTCATACAGGGGTTGTATAAAAACGTATTTGCAATATTTATATTCAGGGTGAATGTATGATTGACAATTTTCTTGATGGAAAATATAGTTTTTTTAATTATTTATGTACAAGGCGAATGGAAGGGGATATAGCAAGATACTTTTCAGAGTTCCAAATTTGTGTTTGATAAATTGCACCTTCAAAAATTAATAGCTTTCTTAATTTTAATCGGTTTTTGCTCAAACTCTTACTGACCTGTTTCTCTCATTTTTCTCTTTCCATTAAAACCAACTCAATAGCAGGGTGTAGTTTCCTTTAAAACTGGATTTAAACACACCAAACACCGAACACAAATAAATTATTCATACCCCTAGTCAATTTGAAGTTTTTCGTGTTTTTCGTAACTCAAGAAATAAAGGTGGACTGCCTGAATTAGGGCTTACGCTGAATATTTTTAGATGTAAGTTTTAAAACAGCTATAAAAAAATATATTACTGTACAGTGCGTCCCAGAAAAAGTGAAACCGAGAATTATCGATGTTTTATCATAACTTATTCAGAATTATAATTAATAATTGACACATGTTTGTCAAGCTTAGATCCTCCTCTTTCAGTTGATGCGACTCATAATGTTGCATAATTCACGCATGAGTGATTACAAACAATTTGAAGAGTGGGTACCAACAAGTCAGTTTTAGGGCGGTATCCGAATTTCAAAGAGAAAATCACATTTCGAGAACGTTCATTTTCTGCCCTTTTATATGACACCTCAGTCAGGAAAAATGAGCCAGGAATAAAGAAGTTCTGTTTGTTTAAAGTAATGCTTGCATTTCCATAATTTGATTAAACGAATTCGTTTTCAATGGCTGCGTGCCAAAGCAACAAACGGAGTTGACAAAAGACTTAAAGGGATAGATGAGTTCTGTTTCAGAGGGCGCTACACAAAATATTTTTATGTGAGATAATGAAAAACTGAGTGTCAAATTTGAAATAACATAATATTTAAATGACAAAATCATCTTTGTTTGATCAAAATCGGTTCAGAGACGGTTGAAATATCCATAAATATAACGATTCATAATCTTGTGTACCACCACAAATATAAGCTAATTTGAAAAAGCCGTTAAAAAATCGAAATATCGCCTTTTACGTCGTATTTCAGCCAATGCCGATGTTGGCTTTTTGTTAGCAATTTCGTGTTCGTTATATTACGCACAACCAGCCGACCCATGTATTGTTATTTTTAATTAAATAATTAATTAACGGTCACCGTATTTTTTTTGACAGTGGAGCTGAATTGGTATGATCGTATTGGCTAAATTTCACCCATTTTGGGGTCTAAAATTACCTTCATAGCAATTTTAGGTTCTAAAAGGGCACTAGAAATGTCATAGATAAGAATAAGACCAATAACCATGCACTTCGAAGGCATTTGCGGTCTGAGAACAGAACTCAACTATCCTTTTAACTCCGTTTCGTTGACGATCAGCCATGCACATAGAAGACGAAAGACTCGATCGACTTGTACTACTTTGACATCACTAATTTAATCAATATGCCAACTCCATGTCTGACTCAATGCCTTTTTCTTGCCAAAAGTGAACAATGCAGATTTTAAAAATCAATTTGTGAAGAAAATCACAACTCAATCAATAGAACTGTTTTTTTTTGAAGCCCCAAACAGAAAATGGGAATACAATTCATTGGCCAATAGGAGAATGAAACCCAATAAACATAGCTGATAATCTTATTCGAAACTGGCAGCCAATTACAAATATCTTGAAAGTACTCATATTTGTTTACATAGCAAGGAAAACCATCTCTCCAAGGTTTGCAGTTTCCTTGCTAGCGATTCTCCCATGGAGGTGGCAAATTGATAAAACTAGTGATGTAAGATTAGTACAAGTTCATTAACCTGCATAAAATGGATGGGGTGTTGTATAATGACTGGTATTGTACACAGAGAATCAGGATGCAAACTGGAGCCATCTTGTTACTCCGGCATCTCAAATAGGTGATTAATTAAGGACAGATGAGCATCCAGGGGGCGGAGCCCCCGGAAGCTCAGGCGTTTTAGGCATATATTTACGGTCAGATAAGCATATTTTGATACCTTATTTGTGACACTGGCATGCGGGTCACTAATTGGAGTGGGGTCCAGGGGTCGGAGCCCCAATAAGCTCAGGGGTTTAAGGCGTTAAATTACGATCAGATGAGCATCCAGGGGCCCGCCTTCGGGCCCTTGGTGGGGTCCAGGGGGCAGAGCCACCGGATGCTCAGGGAGATATCATGCCATTTCAGCGACATTTGTAAATCACTGGTATCGAATTAGAAATAAACCACGTTTGAATTTTATTTGGGGGAACTACCCCCAAAGACCCCCCCCCCCCCCCCGCGCAAGTGCTAGGGAGCAATAGTGAATGAGAGGGGTGAAGGTGACGGAAGTAACTACCCCCTAACAGGTTTTTGAAGTTTTGTTGTATTAAAAAATTACAGTCTTAGCAAAACTATAGTATAAAAACAAGCAATATACTTTTTTCACACTTTACTTTTCTCGGTATTTACTTGTACATTTTGAAGGATATTGTGCGAGGGAGCGTAGCTACCGAGTGAGAAGATTTTTGCATTTTTATTTGTCTAAACACTGCACTCTTGGGCCCTCCAGAGCCTAAAAGTGTGTTCCAGTCTTTTAATAGTCAGTATTTGCTATACATTTTTTTGTTTGCACTTTTCAAATTTTTAAAAAAATTGAGGGGGGACGTGTCCTTCCCCGGGATCGCCGCCCCATTAGGGACACTTCCACTACTTTTATTTTTTCGGACTTTTTGGAAGCCATTTAGGGGACCTCATTGAAATGCATTGCAGTGACAAAGATTTTATTGCAAGTTGTTTGACGTTTACCTAAAGAATGTAATATCTAGCCTATAAGCGGAGCCAAGCATGAGACGGTATGCTCTCTATTGGAAGACATTTTAATCTGATCATTTTGACGTCATTTGTCAATCCCGAGCTCCAGACCGGAACACAATACTCCAAAACCGGTCTCACGTATGCGGAGTATTAGTACGACAATAAGATCTTTGAAGTACCATATCTTGAAGTGTTCGTCTGGTGGTCGTATGTACATAACACGGGCAGGTGTTTTCGCTTTGTTTGATTAATGTCTGACATACAAAGACACTTACTTCATTTGTTTGCCTACTTCTACTTAAAATTATCATAAGCGTGCTAAACATTCATAGTTTCAAGACTGTTTGAAGTGTTTGATTATTTTAATATATCATCTAGTTTATTTTCATTTTATTGTCATGATGCTTGAACATTAGAGTTTGATCTTTCAGGCTCCAGTATTTATATACGTTATCGGTATGATTACTGTCTCAATAAGATCAGGGATAAGGGAAGTCCACCCTGATAATAAGTCGATTTTTAATAAAAGCAGAAAAAAGTATGACAGAACACTTTAAAACTTTTCTACTTGTCGTTTGTGGCACGCTTATGATTACACAAAGCAGAATTAGGCAAACAGATATTGTCTTTGTGTGAGACTGGTCTCCACGGAAACGGAGTCACTTACATGTTACGTGGAGGGGAAGGGGGAGATTTATCAAGGCAACATGCAACAAATAATATATTGTGAGTACGGTAATAGGTTAGTGTCACGAGGATCTTAGCAAAGACGTATGCATTTAAAGGAAATCCACCCTGATATTAAGTTGATTTTTTCTTTCCCCCCCCCCCCCCCCTCCCCCCTCCTCCCCTCCCCACCCCCGCTCTTGACTGAAAAAACAAAATGGCATCTAACAACACCCCCACCCTTTGAGTAAGAAAATTGGGAGAAAATCAGGAAAACTCAGGGGGGGGGGGGGAATTGGGAATCCGATTTAAATCGGGTGATTATCAGGCCTGTTTTGATAAACGAGGTAAAATATGAGAAACAAATTAGTTAAAGTTTGAGCAAACTCCGATTAAACATAGGCAAGTTATGAATTTTTGTCATCAGTTGTCATCAGAGAGACACAAATTGGCAACGTATCTGACGTATTATGCGAGTTACTCTCCAATTTGCTCTGTATAGAAAAAAAGAAAATACTTTCATTTTCTTAGTTACTGGTGAAGAATAATGTATTTCATCCAGGGTTGTATACAAAATATATTTGCAATAATTATATTAAGGGTGAATGTATAGGCCTATGATTAACAATTTTCTTAACGGTAATACAAAGTTTTGGGAATTTTGAAAATTGGGCGGCCATGAAAATCCCAGAATATGTAGTTGTTATATATAATTTCCAAACGGGAATAGCTAATCGGTCGATTTAGTCAAGAAACATTGTTTTATAGCTCAATTAATATCTTGACCATGAGAGGGAGCTATACAACATAAAGAGTTTATTATTTACAATTTTATAACTTTAGACTCGATTTGAACCGCGACAACGATCACTGAATATTGTAGGATCGCATATGTATCCAATATGTTCATTTGAACCAAATTCATGACCCCATACCCAAACTTTATATTACCTTTAAGTGAAAATATATATTTTTAAAGTTACATGTAATTTAAGTACAGGTCAAATGGGAGGGGACTTGGCAAAGTACGTCACTGAGTTACCAACTTGAGTTTGATAGATTGCTACTCCAAATATTCACAACTTTCATATTTTTAATCGGTTTTCATATTTTTAATCGATTTTTGTTCAAACTGTGACTGATCCGTTTCTCTAATTTCTCTGTTCTATTAAAACCAACTTAATAGCAGAGTACTTCCCCTTCAAAACTTGATTTAAAAAAACCAAAAATTTCGCAACGACTCAGCCAGCCGCTGAATAAGCGGGGAGGGGGGGGGGGGGGGGGGGAGGGGGGGAAGAGTACATATAATTTTTATTTTTTTGGTCCCATAAATTTCGCAAATCTCAGCCAGTGGGGGGGGGGGGGGGGGGGGGGAGGGTTTGGGGTTAAACCCCCCCCCCCCTTGAGATTTTTTTTATGTGTATGTTTTGTGTATGCTTTTTGTGAAACCCCCCCCCCCTTCCTTTTTTTTTTTTTTTTTTAATTAAAAAAAAAAAAAAAAACGGAACATCGGAACATAATGTCAAATTTTTAAATTTCGAGACCAAAAAAAAAAAAAAAAGTGTCCTCTTACACCCCCCCCCCCCCCTTAATCAGCGGCTGGCTGAGTCGTTGCGATTTTTTTTTGGACTCCAAAAAAAAAAAAAAAAGGGGTCCGCTTACCCCCCCCCACTGAGCGAATTTTCGGCCGGCGCGATTTTCAAATTTTCGGGAGCAAATTTTGGGCCCGATTTTAAAACCCCTCCCTTGAAAAAAATCCTGCGTACGCCACTGCTTATACAGCCAAAAACACCTATAGGGTCTATATGCTGTCGAGAAAGTTTAACGTCAGGCTGCACGTTTTGTCACCAATAATTACGGATGGGACACCAGTGTCACCCCGGAGTGTCACCAAGCTACTCGACCAACTCAACTGGGGATCTCTTAAAGACAGAAGGGAAGCACACCGTCTTACCTGCCTCTTCAAAATGATCAAGGGACAACTCGACATCGATTACCAATCTCACACCAACCCTAAGCCAGACAGACGTAGACGAGGACACTCCAACCAATTTGAAATTCGCCACACCAACTCGGACGTCTATGCCAACTCATATTTCCCCAAGGACTGAAAAGACATGGAACAACCTACAAAAAGCAACCATCGACCAAACCTCTTCGCTCTCATTTAAAAATGCAGTTACTAAAGAACTTTTTTCCAAAATGTAATCGTCCACCCTCCACCACATCCAGTCAAAACTCTTCTTCGGAATATTTAGGAGGAAAAGAATCCAAGATCCTACAATTTGCAGCCCAAATAGGGACCCCACTGGAAATAAGCTCTCGAGCTTTCGTGGGTTATCCTGTTCAAGCTGACTTATTTCTGATCTGTTATTATTGTATATTGTTGTATTCAGAGTGGATTATTAACGATCAGGTAGAGCGTAAATTGGCGTAGGGTCCAGGGCCTGAGCCCCCAGAAGCTCAGAGGTTTTAGGCATTACAATTATGGTCAGATAAGCATATTTAGATACCTTATTTGTGACACTGGCTGGACACTAATTGGCGGAGAGGCCAGGGAGCAGAGCCCCCGGAAGCTCGGGGGTTTTAGTTATTTAATAACGGTCAGATGAGCATACAGGGGACTGCCTGAGGGCACTTGATGGGGTCCGGGGCGGAGCCCCCGTAAGCTCTGGGGTTTTAGGCGTTTAATTACGGTCAGATGAGCATCCAGGGCCCCGCCTTAGGGCCCTTAATTGGTGGGGTCCAGGAGGCAGAGCCCCCGGAAGCTCAGGGGTTTTAGTTATTTAATAACGGTCAGATATGCATACAGGGGACCGCCTTAGGGCCCTTGGTGGGGTCCGGGGGCGGAGCCCCCGTAAGCTCTGGGGTTTTAGGTATTTAATAACGGTCAGATGAGCATACAGGGGACCGCCTTAGGGCCCTTGGTGGGGTGCGGGGGCGGAGCCCCGTAAGCTCTGGGATTTTAGGCATTTAATTACGGTCAGATGAGCATCCAGGGCCCCGCCTTAGGACCCTTAATTGGTGGGGTCCAGGGGGCAGAGCCCCCGGAAGCTCAGGGGTTTTAGTTATTTAATAGCGGTCAGATGAGCATACAGGGGACCGCCTTAGGGCCCTTGGTGGGGTCCGGGGGTGGAGCCTCCGTAAGCTCTGGGGTTTTAGGTATTTAATAACGGTCAGATGAGTGCATACAGGGGACCGCCTTAGGGCCCTTGGTGGGGTCCGGGGGCAGAGCCCCCGTAAGCTCTGGGGTTTTAGGTATTTAATAACGGTCAGATGAGCATACAGGGGACTGCCTTAGGGCACCTGATGGGGTCCGGGGCGGAGCCCCCGTAAGCTCTGGGGTTTTAGGCATTTAATTACGGTCAGATGAGCATCCAGGGCCCCGCCTTAGGGCC